>JANHFL010001687.1:663365-687518 GCA_032468155.1 Oxyrhabdium leporinum | reverse complement strand
TATTTATTTGTATCTTAAACAGTCTTTCAGTCTATCAAGAAAGAAAATTGTGTATTATACCAGCTTTGACCAACGGAACAGTTCTTTGTGTTATTTCAAATTATGGCAAAAAAAAAATTAGTCAAAGAGAGTATTCTGAGTTTTAGGGAAAGAGAAAGAGTCAGGTTTAACTTTTACTTCATCTACATTCTCTGTGTGGTCTCTTTACTATATGGAATAAATTTATATTCAAAACTACAGTTTTTTTATTCTAAAATAAAAATTCTGTAGCTATTTCAACTGCTTCTTAGTATAAAAGTTTAAGAAGAAGAATTTAGCCTTATTAATAGATATGTTTAAATAGTAACTTATAATAGCTTTATGATAAAAATACCAAATATTAAGGCATGTCACTTTTCTCTCACAATGTTACCATGTAAATGCATAATACCAGAATAAGTCTGCTATTCTTTGCATAGCAATGTACTTCTAACACATATCTTGCATGCTTGTACACCTGAGGAAAGAGAATGGGCAGTATAATAAATTTACACCATGGCATCTTCAACTACCTCTTTACATTCCTAATTACTCATCCCAACTACTTTAATTTATTCTAATGTTCCCACTGTAGTAAATGTGGGCAGTTTTGAAAACGCTGAACTTTCTCAGTTATCTGACACTGGAATTTCTTGAGGGATAACTTCCTGATTAAATATTACATCTATTAAGCTGCCTTGTGCTGAATGGACAATCAGTATATTCTCTGACAGTGAAGTGCAGGTTATGTATCTAATCACAAAAAGCAATTAAAGCATGTGCATACAATACAATATAAAAGAGAGCTTACAAACAGCAATTCTAGTTCAGAGAGGAAATTAGCAAGACAGCAGACACAAAAGTCAACTTTTTCATCCATGCTTCTTTAGAGCTTGAATTCTGATTGCCTGGCACTGCCCTATTTGCATTTCTGTAAAATATGCAAATAATAGTTGCATAGAAAGGATAGCCAGCCACCTACCAAATGCATGTAGAATTTTTCAGCAATATGCAGGTAATCCTCAATGTGGCTCCAAAATTTATATTGCTAAGTGAGAAATTTGTTAAGTGAGTTTTTCCCCGTTTTACAACTTTTCTTGCCACATTTGTTAAGTGAATCACTGCAACTGTAAAATTACTAACGTGAATTGTTAAGTGAATCTGGTTTCCCCATTGATTCTTCTTGTCAGAAGGTCACAAAAGGGGGACCACATGATTCCAGACACTGCAAATGTGAGTCAGTTGCCAAGCATCCAATCGTGTGACCATAGGGATGCAGAAATCGTCATAAGTGTGAAAAATGGTCATAGGTCATTTGTTCCAGTGCGGTTGTAACTTCGAATGGTCATTAAGTGAACTGTTGTAAGTCAAGGCCTACCTGTACTAACTTTTTATAACTGAGCTAAGGCAAATCAAACTGAAGAGAGATCATAAAACATGTATAACTGAGTTTACTAAAGTTGAGATTATGTTAGAATTACTTAAATACTATATACAGTACAAATGAACTCAATATTTGAGAAACTCAAGTGTAATCCAGTAATAGTACCTGGCTGTCTTTTAGTCAGTTATTTACATTTAACCAGACCATGAATATTTTGGAGAACTGAAGTGCCAGTTTTCATGGAATATGAAACAAATAGGAATAAAATGCATCATGAAATTCCTAAAAGAGTTTACTTTACTACTGTAAACTACAACTGGTTTTTACTTCCCAGGTTTCAGTAGGAAAGACATAGCCCAGAAAATAGCAATGGCATTGTAAATGACACAATGAATATAGAAACACAATAATCATTATGCTTGACGCATCAATGAAAAGTTGAAAATACTTTGCAGTTTAATTGGTTTAATTATTAAAAGAACCAGTGAGAATAACTATTCTGTAGCATAACATTTGAAAGTGATATTGTTTTGCTGTTTTGCAGATAGTTTGAATTAACTGTCCCATTCTTAATTGAGGAGATTACTCAACAAAACCCAATGTTCATTCAACAAAATTTATGAAATATGTTGTGGATTACCAATATCATCAGTTAAACCTGTTTCAAATTTATTACTTTCATTCAAGTTAAATTATAAAAGAGTCCATTTGTACTACCACATGTATGTACATGAATTCAGCTTTCATCATTTCCAACAAGTTTAATCCAGTAATTTATGGTTTTGACACAGTTTTGGGGGGAATCTGTTCAAGAAACGCAGACAGCTTGATAGAAGAGTTAGACTGGATTAATGTGCTATGTGCCAAGTTTCAAAGCAGCCCATTAAAACTGTTTGTAGAAAGAAAAAAAATGGATAGGATTTTTAACAATCTGTATTTTCTTAAGTTTCTAATCATTTTAGTCACTTTAGCAAAATGAATGGACTTATGATAGAAAATGAACTTTATTATTAGAAAAATGTTAGAAAAGCAAAGAACTGTCTTTCCTTTATGCTCAGCAGGAAATAAGGCTGTTCAAATTACAATGTTCTGATGTCTGAAGAGTCAAGCCAGATAGCTATGTGCTAACTTATTTTGCAAATTATCTTCCTTTTAAAACTTTTCAATTTATATCCATTAAGAAAACCCTTATATACCACAGCAGACAAAGAAAAATGAAATGTAAAACACTTATCTCTTATATTTCTCCTCACAGGTGGAGAATACCAATTTAAGTTCAAGGAAAATGAGGTCAAGATGACTGAAATTTTCAAAACAAAAGAAAACAGGATGCCAGGATTTCTGTCATCTGATGCTTTCTGCATACGCATGAAAATCCAAAAAAAGTCTATTTTTCTAATCTGTTCCTAAACAGTTTTCTTTTTAAAAAATTCTAATCACACAACTTTAACACTACAGGTAGCACATCACTCTTTCATCCCATCTCTAGCCATCAGAAAGAATGAAACATGTAGTTTGGCAAAATCTGTGAAAATAGATTAGAAGACATGCTTTAATAGATCAAAACATGATGGAAGTTATGAAAGACTCTGATCATTTGGGCTAAATTTCCTGCACTTCATCTCAGTTTATTGATTGAACTTAGAATATCTAAAAGCGCCAGAGCAGAAGACACAATATAAGCTAGTGTGATATAAACACTATTCTAGCAAAGGAAGATTACTAGTAAAGGTAGTACTACAATTAGTGAAACCTGTAAAGGAAAAGGCAATAAACAAACAAACAAATACCTAAGCAAAGTCTCCTTCAAGTTTAGTCTGAGCCTGGGTGACTGAGTCCTGCTGTACACTGCAACTTTCTTGGAAACACCATGAAGTTATTACCTATTGCTTTCTTTCAAGTTATGTTTTGGTTCCTTCATCTAGCTTACAGCTCTGTTGTTTCTCCTGGCAGTCTCCTTTATCCAAGTATAACAATGCCCAGTGTAAAGGAAATAGGGAACGGCCTTGAAGGACAGAAAGAAACACTACTTCCAAAGCAATAATCAAACAAACAGAGCTTGAGCCCATTCCAAGAAACTAATTTGAGCGTGTGTCTCAGACAGGCCTTTCCCTAGTTCAAATGAAGATAAAGTCAGGAAGAGAGAAACACATTTAGGCCTGCAAGATGCTGTTATTATAACTGTTATAATAAAAGTAGTCCTGAGTTAGTTGGCATTGGTTTCTCAGTCTGGTGTACTTTAAGGGGTCACACCAGATCAGAGCTTAGCTTCTAATTGCATGGTGTCCATGGCAAATACACAAATTGAAAAGATGGTTCTCTTCCAAAGACAGTTCTTAGTATTCATCACTGTACTAATCAATTACAGATAGACCTTAAGTAACAACTATTAAAACAGAAACCATTTGAAGTTGCAAATGGAGTTGAAAAAATGAACTCATGAATTGTGCCCCAAGTTATGAGTTGTTGCAATGTCCCCCAGTCATGTGATCAAAATTTGGACAATTGGCAGCCCACTCACACTTACAACTGGTGGAGTGCTCCAACTTCCAGGGCTCCAACAGTAAGAAAACAGTGAAAAGAAGCTGGGTCAGCAGAGCAAAGAGCAGTAGAAGTGGCCTCAGAGTGCAGAATGGTGAGGACAACTATGGGACTGGTCTGGGAGGCAATGTGGAAGGCATTCCCAGAGCTGTATGGTTTTGGGGCTGCTTGCCACATCACAAAGCAGGCTGCAGTGCAGCCAAGGGACAGATTGGGGGGCGGCAGAGTTATATGGATTGAGAGTATTGGGGCAGTCTTTTACTTTACTGAGGCTTGGTGCTGGGAGGGACCAAATCTAAAAAGCCTTGGATTGGAATAGGTAGTCACTTAAATAGTCACAATTCTCAGTTAATCACCATAACAAAGAGTGCTGGGATTATAGTTATGTGACATCAAACTTTACAACAACATCAACTTGTGACAATCCTGGTTCCAATTTTGATTATAACTCAAAGACTTCCTGTATGTCATCACAGCATTGGTAAGAATGTACAAATGTTTTAGATCTCTGTTCTTCTAATAAGGCAAGCATTTATATCTGAAATATACTTTATTGCAGAACAATTGTTAAATGATTTTCTAGCAGGACATTAAAACAATCCTGGATTACATCACAAGGCAAACACTTTCATGTTTTATACAGTCATGAATCCTGCTAAATTTTTCAAAGCAATATGAAGAGTTTGACAATTCATCTAATTTTAAAAAAGTACTAATCATTTCATCTTTAATTTTTAATATGCATAGAGAAGAATTTTCCAAAACATATGTTGGTAAAGGTCTGCAGGAATGAGGAGACAATAATGTAAAGGGCTATGGACAGACTCCTCCAATTAATGTGGTAAGAATACTTCAAGCTGCATTTTTAAAACTCTTCAGTAGTAAATTAAAACTTTTCAAACAGTTCTATGCTATTCAGTAAACACTCTTCCTCTATCCTCCTACAGGCAATGAGTAAACCAAACCTTTGAAAAAGAATGTTTTTGTTTCCCAAGATGTTTGATGCAAGCTGGAACTTCTCAACCATTTTACCAGTAATTCTTATCAAAGTTATGTGACCTTGAACACATATATTTCAGCCTAACAAGAGAGGAAATGTGAACAGTGTTGCTTCCAGAGACACTGAGTTAAATCCAAGCATGTGATTCAAGACATACATAATTAAAAGTCTCCCAATTTTAATTATTGCAAGATTCCTAAATATCATTTGCACATAAAAACAAATGGCCTGAAAGAAATACAAAAGGACCTGTACTAGTAAGAAAATCACAACAGTATTCCAGTTCTTGTAACCAGGCCCTGGGGTTGGTTTTTAAGTTTCCATAATGATAAAATGTTGCTCTGAGTATCTTTAGTGCACAGTCCTCCTCTATTTGCATACTATATTACATAGTCTCTCTCTCTCTCTCTGCATCTCTGTATGTATAACTTTCTGCCAAGACCACTATTTAATTCTAAAACAACACAATAATGATTTTTAAAGCAAAGCTCACACCATGGGTTTTGCCAAACATGGTAAGGAGGAAGCATTTATCAAAGTTCCAATTTTCAACCCTTTGTTTTTTCAACCCTTGGGTATTTTATTTTTTCCTGTGTTTGTATTGTCCTAATCAGGTCAGATTTGAAAGGCAAAGAGCTTTGTGCTTGCCTTTGTCACATATTATCTCAAGAACATCTTGTCCCTGAGCAAGAGGAAGATCTAACTTGTTGAAGAAATAAAGCACTATAACCTAGTGTCTAGAACTGTGAGAGCCAGATATGCTGAAAGGATTTATGTGCTGAAACTATCTGAGATTAAATGTCTTCTCCACACATCCACATTCCCCATACTGCCAGGTTTGATTATGAAGAGAGGACACTCATGTTTTTTTCAATAAATAATGTCATCCCAAAACACATTAAAATGGATCAGTCTATTCTGACATTTGTACATCCACGGGCATAGATGAATGTATAAAAAGAATGATTTTTCTTAGGGCCAACTGAAAAGTTACAAAATTTAAAAAATATTTTTGTAAGGTTCTTGGTCAAGTCTAATATTATATATACATATAAAATTTGTATAATATTAAAAATAGTATTTGCGGACATGATCAAAAAGTGTCAGAATGAGCAATGTCTCAAAAGTATCAACTTTTTACATATCTTTTTTCTTTCAAGACTCACACATTTGTAAGGAAAGGAAGGTCCAGTTATATCTATGGCTCATATGGGAAAGTTGTATTGGCAGGGAAACTAATATTTGTGTGTTTTGTCCTCGGCGCAGATGTGTCTAAAATAGCTGTAAGGAAGTAGAACATGAGCCCAGAAGTATTTAAACCAGCTAAGAGACATGCTGAGATGCCCACTCAGATTTCCCAGCTCTCTTGACTCAATGCAAAGGTCATGCTACAGTAGTTGAGCTTCTTGGAAGTTGAATCTTGGGTCATGGTTAGGAACATTATTTGGGAAGTGCTGATTAGAAGTGAACACTATGGCATTTCTTCTTAATGAACATTTTCCTGTCTCTATCTTCAGTTGTTTTTTTGTAACGAAAGGAAATAGCAAAGTCACTAACTCAACACCAGAAATGTTCTGGTTACAGTCAAGTTTCCTGCACTCAAATAATTACGGGTAAAATAATTCATAGTGGACAATTAGCACTTTTTAATGTAATATGTATTTGATAAAAATATAACATTGGAAGACTCCATCTCCCTTATATGTTAAAACATACAGGCACTCAAAGCAATTGTGTGTCTCTCTGTTGTTTTGGTAGAGAAGTAATAAAGTTTCACATATTAAAATGGTATGGAATACATGGCCAAACGTATATCAGCTATGTCCACAAATAATGTTTAACATGTAAAATACATCTCTAATCTTTAACTTAGCTAAAGTTAACTGTCTAATCTGTAAGAACTTCTACACAATATAACAAGTCTCATTTCTTCAAAGCTTCTCTGTCCTGATGAAAAATGCAGTGCTATATTCATTTACTTGAGAGTATTATATTTACTTGAGAGTATTATACCATGGAATTCAACTACCGTTAACCTGAATAATTTTTGGTTCAGCTAGGTACAGCATGTAATTTATGATTGCACCTGGTGTTCAAATCCCAACTCAGTGTATAACTGTCATCAGTTTACTGTATTTTAGACGATTCCTATTTTCTTTAACAGGACTGGTAATCTTAATCTGACCCTTATTTAAGGATGTTAATGATTATAAGGGACTTTGAAGTGCTGAACAAATATGGATGATAGTTTATCTACCTAACTCTTTTTATTCAACCTGTGTTTGTTAGAGGTTTTTAAAATGTTGGTCTAAAGCTTTTTTGTTTCTTTCAAATCACAGAGTATTGTTTCTGCTGTGTTTAACGTGAGCTTCAATCAACCTAAAAAGGAGAGCAAAATAAGCTAATTTGTTTTCTAGTGTCAGTATAAGAAAGGATTAAATGCTAATTCAGCTCATGGTACAGCATTTATTCCTTTTGCATTATCAGTAATAACATTTTAGAAAGATCCATCCAAGAGCAAGTTACATTTCTTTAAGAAGAAAGGAAACTCATCTAACAAATAGCAAACAAGTCTTGCTATTCCCTGGTAGTTTCCAGGTTCTGGCCCTGCTGTTTAGATTTCTGAGCATAAAGAAAATTCCAAACCACATATATAAAAATTTGTCATGATTCATTCAGATGGTTCTATTTCTATGATTCTGGATTTGCCCATAATGACAAAACTTGGTTCAACATACCAGCTGGAATAACATGTGTTCTCTTTCTCTTCTGAGGAACTGCAACTCTGGGAAGTCTCAGTGTAAACCAGCTTCAAATTCTGAATTGTTTTATAGGTTGTGTATATACCAGAAGGTGTTCTAAAGCTTCTCCTTCAAATATTACAACAAGCCAACTTTTGTATAAAATGATCCAAAACTTGGCATTATTGTCTATGCAGGAAGAAAGTGGAAGGGAATGGGAGTTCCATATTTTGGTTGCGTTTCTTCCAGCTAACGCATCTAGCTCTAAACCCATGCTTGTGTACAGCATCTGGAAAAAATAACTGTAACATCAAACCATACTTTCTATAGGAAAACCTCTGGAATACAGCTTGCTATATGGAAGCTTTGGGAGAACTTCAATAAGATCTGGAAACCAAATGTCTACTAATGCTAATGTATTTCATCATTCTGACTCCAGCAACTGCACTACTTTCCTGAATAAATGGGAATATTCACGGTGGGGAAGCAACATTTTTAAACAGATGGCATCAATGCATCAGGCTGGAAGAAAGAATGACAGAAAAGACAGACAGAAAGGAAGATATTTAATAGATTCTGCCATTTGCCAGTCTGCTGGGAATTTCAAATCACTTTTTGGCATCCTTCATCACTCTAGCCTGCTGAGAAAAAATGTATGCTTTGAAAATCTGAATGTAGCTTTGAAGCAAAACCTGTCTGTAAACCTTCGACAAATCTTTCAGGACACAAACGTGCAAGTGTGGTTCCTAACATTAACAAGGAGAGGCTTAATGACAAGAAAAAAAGCATTTATCATCCACACTCTGTGCATGCCATTTATGGAATAGGGTCCAAATACAAGTGTATGGCAGTGAAATTGCAACCCAGCCAGCTGTTTTTAACAATCTGACTCCTAGTTCTGGAATCTCCATTTCAAATAGTTCAGTGCAGAGTCAGCTAGTGCCACCTGCCTTTGACTTCTCACTACCACTGAAGCCTAGCTTGACCGAGTCATGTATGGGTCTCATTCAATGGGCTTCATTTCAGTAGTTAAATATGAAATCAGATGTATTAATATAATTTGCAGCCATTTTTAACAGCTCTGAGTAAGAAAATATGGATCACTGAACACTGCTCATTGATTAGGATAAACATAAACCAACATATTTGCAAACACACATATTATATTTGTGTAACTCAGACCAATTATATTTCAATAGAAACCTAATCTTACTTATTTCTAAAGCCCCTACGAGGAATTTTCAGACAAGAGAACCCAACAATGAACTTCACCAAACAGTAACAGGGCAACAGAAATCAAGCTTTTTTAAAGGGATCAGTAAGCTAAAGTTCAGGTGCCTGAACTGGATAGGAAGATGTCCCAAAGGTGCTTTTTCAAGAGGCAACTGAACTTTTTGGTTTTTCTTTAAAGATGTTTCACTCCTTATGCCAGAGCTGAAGAAGCTTCTTGGATAAGAAGCAAAACATCTTCAAAGAAAAACCAGAAAGTCCAGTTGCCTCTTGAAATAGCACCTTTTGGACAACCATGACCTGGATGACTGAGAATCTCCATAGACAAGGATAGGAAGATGTGAGTTTTGTGCATGACAAACTGTATATTCTCTGTAGAAAAGTCATCATTTCATTGTAGCTTCACTATTCAGAGTTTAGAGGGAGCTGACTTGACAAACAAGTCTTTGAATCTAGAAAAAATATTTATGAGTCTTTTTGTGGGGTGAGAACAATTATATAGCGGCTTGGTGTTGCATCATTCTAATAAAGCAGAGGTGGGGAATTACGGCCCTTTTATGACTTGTGGACTTCAACTCCCAGAATACCTGAGCCAGCATGGGAATCATAAAAGGGCCATAGTTCCCCACCCCTGCAATAAAGGAAAATTGAGGGGAAAAAGGAAAAAAGTAACCCAATTTTAATTTGCTATGATTCCCATTACTGACCTGTTCTCTCTCCAATCAATCTGAATTCTCAATAGATATCATTGATTTCAGAAAATTCCAGAAGTTTACAAAAAGATGACTACTGGAAACTAGATAACAAACAAGTTAGTTTGCATTGATAGCTAGTAAGATACATTGAGACTTCTCTACATTAAATAATTCTTTATGACTAATCTGGGAACAGGATCCCTTTTTAAGCTCATTAAAAGATTCCTTTTAGGAAAAGAAGCATTAAATGTTGCTTTTTGCATTATACAAAATTAACATTATCCAAGGCTGAAAACCACCATGATGTCTTGCATTACTTCTCTAATTTATCTTAATTTAATATATGCAGTTTAAAAATACCACCTAGACATGTTGAAATTGTTTAAAAAAAACTAGTTCACTTCATAACATCACATTTTTAGACTGCCATAGAATTTTAGAGTAAAAAGAACAAAAAACAACAACAATCCAAGATATTCCTTGTATTCGGCTGGACTAAAAAAAATGAAGTCTTATTTTACAAGAGAAAGATTTTACACCATTTATAATTTCTGAAGTGCATGGTAACATTGGTTAAGAAAACAAAGTACTCTATGTTACAGTGCTTAATATCATTTGCAGTTTAACACTAGAAACTGCTTCATAACAATGTACTATTCATGCAGATCACTTCCAGTTTGTTGTAAGTTTGCAATAAATAAAAACACTAGCAATATTTCTACTCCACTGCCATCTGCAAGCATCTAGATTTTAATAGCTGGGACAATTTTGAATCCAAACATCATTTCCTTTCCAGCTGTATGTATTCATCATCAATGTGCCTCAGAAGTAGCGAGTGTCAGAGGAAAATGTTAACATTCCACCAGTGTATTGGGGAAGATATTGACAGCAGTGTTCCTGAAATAGATTATATCAAAAACATCAAATATATTACTTTTACCTCAGTGGTAAGCTTTTGTAAATTGAACTCAAATATGTAATCGTTGAACTCTTGGCTATGATGATAAAAGGAACAAAGAATGATGGCACAGATTTATAGATGAAGCTGTTCTAACCATCCCTTCTCTAAGCTATAGAGTATTTTAAGAAATATTGGAAGGAGCTTCTGTTTGACACAGGCTGCCTACTTTGAACTCAAGATGGAAAAGAGAGATTCCACCTGGAATGCAGAGACAGAGCTACAGCAGTTCATGGATTCCCAGATGAAAATTCTAATCACAACAAGAAGGTAAGGAATCTTGATACTAAAGCCCAGTTTGGGAACAGAGAAGGGAAAACAGATAGAGCTGACAAAACCCATGACAACTAGTGCAGGTTATTTATTATTAAATGCCACAAACAAATGGTAAAGGCAGTAACCCCACTTACCCAATCATTCAAAAGAAACAAAAACCAATCTCTCAGAAATAGCCAGTTGTCTTGGTGGCCACACAGGATTCCTATTTTCACGGATTTCATTAATACAACTGCAGTTAGGCAGTTTTTAGAAGCCATGCTCTATCTAGAAGTCCATCCATTCCTCCCTCCTGCCTTTCCACCGAGAAACCAAAGCAGCATACATATTGCTACATTTTTTGTCATAACAATCTTGCAAGGTTGACTACATTGAAAAAGAATAAGTGGCCCCAAAGAAGGCAATCAATATCCATGCTGAAGGTGGCCCAAACTGGGTCTTTCCACAACTAGACCTAGACTTCAATCACTACACCTTTGTTTTTCTCCCCAATGCAAATAATAGATTCAGAGTATAGATTTTGCTCAAAGCTGGAAAGAAAAGATCTTTCTCCATTCCTTGATCTTCCAGCAATATTTGCTCCTCTATGCATTCTAAATATTTGGCATGACATAAGGCAAAGATACATTTCATATTACACCTCACTAGGCCCAAATCAGATTATTTAGAAATACTAAGTAGGTGTCATCTGATGGGACCCATGAGGCCTGACCTTCGCTCTGGAAGAGTGTTTCCCCAGGAAAGCCATATGGCCTGACTCTATTTTCCTTTAAAGCTGCTCTGAAGATCTGGCTCTCTGTCCAGACTCTGACCCAAGATAGAATCTGGGCTCCCTCTGTGCGAAATGTATGCGCATGTAGTGGATGTTTATTGCACTGGAACAGATTCTTTCCTTTAGGGCAAGATTGTCAAACTCGATTTCATTGAAGGCCGCATCAGGGCTGTGTTTGACCTTGGGGTGTATGGCCAGGGTGGGTGTGGCCAGTTTGACATCACTCGGCCCAAGTGCCTGTGGTGGCCCGAGTGTTCTGCCAGTGAAAACAGGCTCCTGAGCTCTGTTTTCAGCTGCAACAGTTTGCTGCAATTCTCTGCTAGCAGACAGCCCTCCTGAGCTCTGTTTTCGCTGGCAGAGGCACTGTGGGCTGGTCCTTTGCTATTTCCAGGGCAGCCCCACAGGCCAGATCTAAGCACCCTGTGGGCCGGATCCGGCTCATGGGCCTTGAGTTTGACACCCCTGGTCTAGGGTTTGTTTTATTCCTTTGTTTTTAATTTTATTTTCTACCGAGGTGAATTCAGTCACCTTCAGAAATGTGTTAGAAATGTGAATTATAAGTAAATATACATAAATTCCACAACTGATTATTAAGAACAACCCACAAACTGGGCAAATGAATCAAGGCATACAAAGCATTTTTGCTGAGCCAGGAAAGGGCACAGCTGGTGAACAAGATGAATCTGTGCAAAATTCTTCTTGACCATGGCTGCTACTTGCTTGTCCATCAGCAGCCAGGAGTCCAGTAGGACCACCAAACTGAACACAGCTTCCATTTAAGGAAAGGCCACCCTACCAGGAGCAAAAGAAAGTAAATTTCAAGAATTTAGGGCTGATCTGTGAAACCAGATATGCAAAGGTTATGTCCACATCTGTTCCCTTCCTTCCAGACCCTATTCAGCCTCTAGGCACCAACACAGCATTTTCTGTATTTTATATAAAATAGGATAAGATACGTGCAAATGCATATATAAATGTATAGTTACATGGGACAATAGTTCTAGAAGGATTATAAACAAAATAATATCAATTCAATACTAAATTATTAAAAGAGTAGCATAAACTTTTAAAAGGTGTGGGAGTTTAAATATTTCATGGAAATTGCTCCATATGACCCTTCCACCAGAAAAAAACAATAAAATTATAAAGCACATACTGGCAGATGGTCCCCCAAGTAGTGTTCTAACAGCATCAAGTAAAATGTATGCAAGTAATTTTTTTGCAAATAGTTTACTATAGTTTACCCAGTTGGAACACTCTTATCAGGTTCAATAAATCCTATTGAACAATATCTAAGCATGTAGGATGATTCCATAATCTTCTGGTATAAATAATGATGATGTCAAAATGATAAAATGTGCATCAGGATAATTGAAAACTATGCCATTATATAATTTGCAGCAGTCACATCATATTGTAAAATGATATAAGAACCTAATTTGTGTCATTTGTGTGAGGATATCACAGTGAACGCAGCATTCTTTGTCTCCCATTATACATGATTCTGTAAAAGGATGAACTAACACCATGTTTGTCATTTCTCAGGATAAGTAATGGTGTGTATTTGAAAAAAGACTTCCTGTAATACTAAACGCACCATTGCATTTATGACTCAGTTAAAATGATACTTAAATGGGATATGTCTTACATTTATCACCCTCTTATCTGCTTCTACGTTCAACAATTGATACCTCATCTATCTGAAACTAAACTATGTTATCATTTCTGCCTGGAGGAGTGAAGAAACTGACAGGCATTTCTCTAATGCTGCCTGTGGCTCTGTGCATAAGCACAAAAATCTTCCTGCCTTGCTACCTCATGACAAGTTTCACCTTTGTGACACCTAATTGACTTAGTATATTCTCAACCGAGGGGATGAAACCGGTTAGCAAACTGTGTTAGGAAGCCTTTGTCTTAGAATTTCCTGCTTGAATTGAATCACTGAAACTTTCTTTTTAAACATTTGCCTCTCTGTAGATGTGTGATATGTCTTTTCAGATGGGCCCTAGGCAAGTCTGGAGAACAAATTAATGACCACAAAAACCACCCAATTCACACAACTTAGTAGTTCCAGAAGAAATCTGAGTTTCTTGTTTAACAGCTTGTGATGTGTGTGTGTGTGTGTGTGTGTGTGTGTGTACGTGTGTACCCATACCCTTATATCTAGAAGGAGAAGTGGCACAATATGACTAATATTTGGTCTTTATCGTCATCATTTGAGGATCAGCAATTTGCAGGCCAGAAAAAGCTGCTCCAAATGAAATGCAATGATCTTCAAAGGGAAGGGACAAGGGAGGAAGAGATGTCGTGGGTGTCATGATTTCACCTCACAAATGACGTGGATTGTGCAGTTTGCACCAGTAGTCTGATAATGTTATGACATTTTTACTTCTGTACTGTCTGTCATTATAAGTTGGGTAGCGTATACAATTTATAAATAAATAAATAAATAAATAAATAAATAAATAAAGTAAGTAAGTTGCACATAATATGCAACATATGTGTCTACTAATGCCAATGCAGAATGTTCAAACTTTCCTAATCTATATTGTAATCCCCCTAGAGTCACCTTGGATAGTGAGATGGGTGGCATATAAATGTAATAAATAAAATAAAATCTCCTTTCTACTAGCAGATGCTGTTTTGCATTGGTGATTAGGAAATTAAAAAAAATAACAGCTGCTTGATATGGATTGCTTCCTTGTTCGTAACTGCATTAAGTTTAAATGCTTTGGGCCCTGATTAATTGGAAACCTGGTTGCACCAATTCTCTTACTGTCTGAGGTCAGCAACAGAGAATCTTCTCACTTTTTACTAAAGGAATTTAACCAGGGAATACAAACAGAAGCATCTGGGGAGAGGGACTGTCCAAAAAATTCAAGATGGAGTCTAAGGGACAAAAACCCTGTCCCACCTTTGCATCCATTGCATGTGCAATGTACATGAACAGGACTTTAATCATGTGGGGAGAAGGGTCATCTTGGCATATACTAAGTATTCAGAATTCTGAAAGTCATTTCCATTGGTGGTTTAGTTGAGGCTACTATAGCAAAGTTGAAAAAAGTCCAGAAGATTCTCTTTGTTATCTTCTAGATTTTTGTTCCTCAGATACATTAAGTCTAAATTAATCCACTGTTTCTTTGCAGGAGTCTCTACTGCATTCTCTGCTCTGGCTTTTTCTTGAGTTATATTTTTGCTCTGCTAGTGAGAATTGCTGTCTTCCTCATTTTTATTGTAGTGTTTCTTTTATTACTTGCATTGCCTTAGGAGTCTATGATCCTTAAAAGGCAGATATGATCCTTAAAAGGAGTAATATAATTAAAAATAAAAACATGCAGGTGGTTACTAATACAAAATAGTTTAACTGTTTATTCCGAGTAACAAAAGATAGATATACTATATGCCACTTCCACTAGAAAATTTTGACATTTTAAAAAAATCTGAGCTTTCCCTTTTACAGCAAAAATTAAACAATATAAAGAAGAGCTTGCTGTTTTTAAAGGTGTGGATCCATGTGAATTATTTGAAAACCAAAGAGTCAACTGTGTTTCAACTTTCTAATGTAAAAAACATTAAACAGTTTCCTTCTGCATGGTGGGAACTCAAGAGAATTGTAGTCTCCATATGTCTGGATTTACCTCAGGGAAAAGAGATTAAAATGAAGCCTTAACAAGGCATAAGAAGTAACATGGGAACTGAATTTGCTAATTTGACACTGAGCATGGATTTTAACTGGTCCTCGATTCTTGACCCATTGAGCAACTTTCCTGCTTAAAATCTGCAATGCGGCATCAGCCCTAGGGCTTTTTCTCATATCTGTATTGCTGACCTTTCTTCCAATACCTCAGGAAAATATGTCAGCATACTTTGCACTACCCTCATTGGTGAGCCCTATGTTGCCTCAGTTTGAGAGTGGGCCGTTCTTTATAGTTTTAGTGCAAAACAAGTGAAGGAAAGTGATTGATGGATTTCCCTGGGTGTCCTACCAAATGTCACACAGGCAACAGGATACAAATCCATGACCTCTCTTAAACATAGACTAGGCTGTGACAAATATCGTAGTTAGAACAGTTGTTTTAGCCACAAATCAAACCTTATTGTATTCCAAAATAACTTAGGAGCATCCCTAAAGTTGCATCCAAAAGAAGCCCAACCAGCAGCTGAGTGTCTTCCCTTTGAATGTTCCATGGAAACTGCACTAACTGTGCCACATCTTGACTTTTTACTTGTAAACTATGTTTAGACACAGTTAGCACCTTCAGAAGGATTAAAGATTGACACCCTTTGTTCCATATGGGATAATTACTTTCTAAAAGTGGTGGCAAGAACAGGATCAAAATCATTCTCTAGAGCCTTATAACGTTACTTGGAGTTAAGCCCTGATATTTACAATCATCTAGACTCTGCTAAAATGAGAAGCACTGGAAGCAAGTATACTTATTCTGAAAACTGTCAGAAGTTTTCTGAAAGGGACAGTATCCAAATGGCCTTGATTGTAGCTACTGAAAAAAAAATACAGGAAAAATGAATTAACTTATTTTATCTATGCTAGCTGATGCAGTAGTTTTGGCATTTAAATTATAATGTTGTAAATACATGCTTCCTTGAGAGTCAGTCCCTTTGAATGAGCTGGATGATGGACTTCAGCAATAGAAATTTGCTCCAGGCTGTATGATCACAGTATGGGTAGGCAAACTTGTATATACCTCATTAGGAATAAAGTGAACTTGAAAGAATTTCCTTGTTGAAGAAGTTTTAAAAAGGAATCATTAGGGGACTGCTTCTCTGGAGGTAAAGTGTACAGTCATTCCTAAAGCCCGAGCCAAAGCAGCCATGGAGGGACATAGGGGCCATTGGAAGAAATGGGTATGTCCAGAACAATCTCAAGTAACCAATAGAAGCTGATTAGTTCTCAGACCTTGTCTGAATCATGCAAGATGATCTCTATAACAAGATTTAGATCGAAAGAGAAGGAAAATGCTGTTTTGAACTAAACTGGTTACATTTGAATGCATTCTGCAGTAGACAGAGGAAGAGATGAAGTTGATGTCATAAAGATATGCTTTCATGACAACTTCCTGCTGTAGTTACCAAAATGGCTAATCTTAGAGTCAAAACAAGTTGTATACTCACTATTTTACATTGTAGCCAAGTGTCATTTCTTCAGTGCTGTCACATGAAAAGATATACTTAAATATTTACAAAATGTGAGGGGGTGTACTCACTTCTGTGACATACTGTAAAGTCTGTCATGGACTAGATATTATCCCATTCCCATGTCAAATTGTTACATGTTCAAAATGCTTTATTCAATAAAGCAACAGTAATTTAATATTTCAATTGTTGTGAGGTTGGTGTTTTCATTTTAATTGTTAGTCCTTCAGGACTTGCCCAGGTGTTCAGTTAGGTTTGGAATTGTAATTGCTATTTGTGAAAAGAGAGTCATGCCCATAATCACTTTGTGGAAACAAAATTCCTGTTTTGTTTCCTTCAGTTTATCCTCCCATGAATTCCACTTTGTGGTTTTTCACTTTTACATGGGTACCTTCATGTTGTCTTTTCCTCCACATTGTAGGATATATTTTTTTTCATTTGACAATTTATTTTGCTATTTTTAATCTGTTCAATAATCGAGATTCTGTGAGAGGATTACGGTTACCTAAAAGGTGAACCATTTTTTTGAAATATCCTGGAGAACCAGACAAACAGTAAAATAATGAAAACAATAAAAGCAATTGTTGAAGTTATACAAAGAGGTTTTGTCCTTGGGCTCAACCACGTAGAAACATAGAGTTGGAAAAGCCCAACTCCCTGTTCAGCACAGATCCACTAGGACATCTTTAACAGGTGACCATCCAAACTTCTGGTTGAAGTTCTCTACTGCAGTGGTTCTCAGCCATAGGTCTGCAAACTCCTGGGGGAACACGATGTCGTCACAGGGGGTCCGTGAAGGCTTGAAGAAATGTTATGTTTTATTAAATGTTATGATTTAAATCTTGGAGTTAAATCTTGGGATCCGTGGCCATGGTCCATGGCAGAAAAGATATTTAAAGGTAGTCCGTGGTGAAGAAAAGACTGAGAACCACTGCTCTGTGAATGAGACCTCACCAATTCACTCAGGAAGTTCTCCCAGATAACAATGGAGCAATCGTTCTACAAAAGAGAGGGGAAAAAAGCTATTATTTTAAAAAATAAAACTGGACATAGCTTCCTTATAAGAAACTCATATTAGAAAAAAGGATAGAAAATATTTGACTTATAAAAAATTGGGTGAAGAATTTATTTCAGCAGGAACCAATATAGCAGTAATATTTAGAAAGACAAAATTTGACTTTTAACAAGAAATTACAGGCTAATATCACTATTGAAAATGATTATAAGTTGTTCATGATGACTCTGGATAATAGATTAAAAATAATTCTGCAAGAATTTGTTCATGAAGATCACTTATCCAAAAGCCAACTAATGGACAATGTTAGAGCTATGATGAATATTTGCAACAACATAATGAAAACAAGCTGTATTAATTATTTTAGATGCAGAGAAAGCTTTTGTCAGTTTCGGTTGGACTGAAGTTCGGTTGGACTATTTCCTATTTAAAGTTTTAGAAGACACGTACTTTGAAGAGAATTTTATAAAATGGGTGAAGTCAGTTTATCCTTTCAGAAAGTACAAGTTATTGTTAATGGAGATCTAACAAAACCATGTAAGATAAAAAAAGAATAAGAGCAGTTTCCCCCGCTATCTTTCTCCTTTGTATTTGAGTTCTTGGGTGTCTGAACAGAGACATAAAAAGGATGAGAGGGTTGTGAGAATAAAAGTTTAAGAAGAGATATACAAATTAAGAGCTTTTGCAGATAATTTGGTACTGGTTTTAAGAATATGGAATATGGAATAGATACAAATTATGCCCGAAAATAACTTTTTGGGTCTCGGCACGAAGCATTTTATAGATAAGAAATAATAGACAACTACAAATGACTAACTCATCATGAAATACTATCCTGGAATTATACTAGAGTTTTGTCAAGGAGAAAATTCAAATATAAATCGAGCAGTGTAAGACAGCTTGAAATAGAACTATGTATAAATTATGAACATGTTATTGCTAAAATTTATGAACCTCTATTAAAATTTGAAACAGAGGGAAAATATATGATAAAGTGGCTTAAGAATTTTGGTTACAATGTACAGTTCACTGCAGTGGAATATGTGGCTGAAAGGATTCAAATTTACCTTGTTACAATCATGAAGAGAATTTTTATAAAATGCTGTATTGTTGGTATATGTCACTGGAAAAATTGTCTAGGAGAGATGTGTCCAACCTGTGGCTCTGCACAGTTTGGTTAGGTTTTAAATAGAAATTAATTTACAACATTGTGTGTGTGTGTACATTATGTATGTATGTATGTATGTATGTATGTATGTATGTATGTACGTACGTACGTACGTACGTACGTACGCTTTTAGGTATTTTGTTATCTTTTACAGGACCTTTGGGACTAATAAGACCAACTGAGGATTTAGAGATGAGATTATAGAAAATGAGGTGAAATATAGAATGATAATGTATCAGATTGTAGTTCAAAAGACACTGATCAATTGTTAATGTTGAATGCCCTTTCTTGGGATAAAGGAGAAAGTTTTTTTCTTTTTCTTTTTTTACGTTCTTTCTGGGGGATGTTCTGCACTTCCTACAGTTTTTTAAATGTATTTTTATTGAATGTATTATATTTTTGTATCAATTTTATCTGTTTAATATAACCCTTAATAAAAGGTGTTTTATTTTCATTTGTGACTGATTGATAAACAGTTAGAAAGAAGTCTTAGATTTAAAGTCTTAGGACTTTGTTGCTGTATGAGATAGCTACAATGAGATTATTATATGCACAAAGATGGAAAGATTTGACATTACTCACAATGGAGGATGAAAATGATGGAATTTGCCATGATGGCCAAATTGACATTTTTGATTTAAAAAAAAAGACTGTCAAAACTTAATTGCTGACTGAAAAACCCTTGAAGACTTTTTGTGTGAAACAACAAAACGATGAACTTATAATATACCATTTTGATAATTAGAAAGAATTAGATTATAGAAAAGTAAAAGCTATTCTGTGACCATAGAATAAAAAGTAAAATTACATTTATAAATATTGAAAAGAAAACCAGAAGTTTCCTTCTCCTTCTCTCTCTCTCTCCCTACCTCCCTCCTTCCCTCTCTCTCTCTCTCTCTCTATACATACATACATACATACATACATACATACATACATACATACATACATACATACATATACATACATATACACATACATATATACACTTACACTTTTGGCTTTCTTTTTCTTTCTTTTCTTTATTCTAGATATTAGTTTGTTAGATTTTCTCTTTATTAAAATCTGATAAAGTTACAGTTTTTTAAAAAGAAGTTCTTCCAGTATTTAAGCTAAGCCTAAGTTTTAACCATCATTTCAAGTCATTCCCTCTGGAGCAATTCTTGCAAGTTTACAACATCATGCTTCTCTGAAAGGCTTTACCTGGTAGTGGGTACACCATCTCTGTTCTTCAGGCTTTCTTAATTGACTACTTCCATTCTTCTTCCCAAGCCATAACTATAAATTTGTACACTGTGTTGGCAAGCTGCTGGTATTGAAAGTTTAGTGCCAGAAATAGTTTGTTTTGCCCAGATACTTTATATTTCCTTTATATTTCTTTTCTTTTTTAATACAGTCTCAGAACATTCTTACTATGACTTGCTCCTGAAGAAAGCTGGGCAGTTCCTATCAAATTTGCAGATTAATCTTCTGAAATTTTCTCTTTCCTTGCGGGCATTTTCCCCAACTATTCAGATGTCTCAGCAGGTATGTAAAATTGGCTGTCTATAGTTACAGTTCTCAGATTATGTCATATGAACCATCTCAAATAGAAACTTAAAAAATAACCCATTTTACTGGCTATCTTCACTCAGCAAGCAATTCTCTTGCAGATGTATGCCATGAGGCTTAGATGGTTCCCTTAGAACCATCTACGCCTTAGAAGGTTAATGGTTCCCTTAATCTACCTTTGATGGCTACCTTGTAAGCACCAATCTTTAGCCAAGAGGAGTCTTAAGTCTTAATAGGCCAAGAAGCAGGCATCTGAATGATCTTTTCCTCCAGGACTTCATTCAGAGTATGTGAGAAATGGATTTCCACTTGGCTTCTATAATGCAGGATAACCTATGTTTCTCTGAATACTTCTCTTCATCTCATATATTATGGAGGAGTCAGGGAGAGTGCAGTTTTGTTACCATTTAGTTGAATCATTTGAGTATCTTATAAAGCTAAGAATAGAGAGTGATGTCACTCCAGAAACTGTTGAATTACAGCTTCCAGTGTCCCATTGGTGGGGACATTGTTTCCCTTGTAAAATGTACCCTTGTTTCCAAGTTTTGAGTAAGTTTAATTTCAACACTTTGATTCCACAGTGAGAAACTGTATCTTTTCAGAAAAAAAAAGATCTACCTGAGCTTCTACACAGAAACAAATCCGTTATTGTTTAGAATTACCGGTAACCAATTTGCTTTTAAAGATCCACATTTCAAGTTTGTTCTTACTCTGTAGTGTAAATGTTCAAAAACATTTTAATCAGTAGATGCTGACATTCAAGAAGGTCATATTTAGAAGTAGCTGGATAGAAATGCACCAGCCTCAAGTATGTTTCAGCAATTCATAAAATCAGCTTTTGAAAGTTTTACGTTATAAGGTGCACCGCAATTATGGAAGCATGTTGAACCATTTGTTTAAAACTTTTTCATCGTTCTTTTGCTAGGCTAGCGATATGATACATTGTTCTTTCCTGGGTTTTGAATATGTTTATTAATTTTTTCTCTCACATGCTTGGCACTTAAACACGAGATACCTAGCAGTTGAGGAACTGTTTTAATCAAAGTAGCCTTCATTATTTGTAATATGAAATGAGAGTGTATTGCCATTGAACGTAGTTGTTGAAATATTAGATTGCAGCTCTTGAGGCACCCCCAAAAGGATGCAATGCCTTTGTGGTTATCCATGGGAAAAGCACCTGTAAAACTAATGAAATTAAGAAGCTTCTGATGACAGCTGCGTCAAGGTGAGTGTAGTGAGCTATACTGAATGGTGGTTTTAAAAATATAAATACATGTTAAGTTCTTTACCCCATGCAAAATGAACATTAAACACAGTGATAGGAACTACTCATGATGCCCACTGAGATTTAAACAAAGCCCTACTATTACTTGACTCCCCAAGAACAGGATACTTCCTTTCCAAAAGTTGGTAAGATGTTTTTTCCTGGCTCCATACCAGTAAGCTTACCAATACTAACCTGTCACAACACACATATTTTTCACTCAGTGATAGCTTAAACCAAATGGAAAAGATGTGGAGTAAAATCCAGGTCATTGAAGCAATATTATCTTTCTGTGCAAAATAATAATGATTCTTCATCAAGCAAAGTAGGCAACATGGATAGGAGGCACATTTTATTCAAGAGAACAAATATTCTTCCTCTAGCATTGGATTTTTAATCAAGCATGAATCAAGCTACTGTTGATATTGTTCGTTAATCTCTAATAACTTCATGTTGCACAATAAATAAAACAGCTTCATTGCTTTGTTGATGCAATTCGACAACTAGTTATAATCCGAATATCATATGGTAGTCCCCATCAACACAAGGAGACTAACTTTAGTGTAGGTAACTTTTAGATTTGCATGACTACATACTTTGCTAGTTGGCGCTTTTTGGCACATTCACTGAAGTATAATTCATACTGAGCTGAACATTATTTTTTCTTAATCCAAGGCCCAAACCATATCTCTTCAAAGGAGATCATAAATTCCCTGTACTCAAGGAACCTGCTCTAGTCGTGATCCTATATGCTGAAATGGGTACCAAAGATTTTGCTACATTTCACAATATCTTATCTGAAAAAGCACAAAAGGGAGAATTTGTTTACATTCTCCGACATTTTGTCAAGGTAAGTATATGTGGAAATGTTATTGTTAGCTAACATTTGAATAAAATTATTTCTTTAAAGTTTTCAATGTGCTGCAGTATTTAATACTTAGTTCTTTCTTTAGATTCCCAAATTGTGTTCTACAGGGGACACTGAATATTCATTCATTCATTCAGTCAGTCAGTCAGTCGGTCATTCGGTCATTTATTCAATTTCTATAGTTGCCCAACTCAACCAGGTGACTGGGCAGCTTACAATTCTAAAATACTAAAGCAATTAAAAGACATTAAAAGACATTAAACAATAGAAACACTGTGATTAGTATAAATCATGAAAAGAATAGATCATGCACTTGTGTCAGATTGCCATTTCTTCTCTGGAAATCTAATGTTTAGCAATGATTTCATAACACTTTTGTTTTTAAACTATGCATGCCTAATCCAGAAACGTAGCACTGAGAAGATGTATTTGTCTGGATATGGTGTGGAACTTGCAATAAAGAGTACAGAATACAAAGCAATGGATGAATCTCAAGCTGAAGGTACATTTTTCTTCCCTAGAAAACTGGAAAATATTAGGACAAAATAAAAGATTATTGAGGCAGTAAACTTTTGCATAGGACCATTGATAGTGGAAGATAATGGAAAATATGTTATTGGGGCAGTAATTCATCTAGTATTTGTTTTCCAGACACTCTTGGTTCCTTTTGGGGGAAAATGGTAAAAATAGCTATGTCACTGCGAATCAGTATAGTAATGTACATTTGTAATTATTTGTAGATGGAAGCCATGTGATTGTAATGTACATCAATCATAGGCTTGTTTCCTTTCTAATGGGAATCTTGCTTATAATTTCCTTTTGCTCATTTTGGAGCAGGAAAACAATCATTTGCAAACTGAATGTTTTGTCACATTTTCTTCTGATATATATTTAGCTACAAGAAATAGAACAGAGGAAGAAGATAATAAGGATAGTGAAGTCCAAGGATTTCTCTTTGATACATTAACGTAAGTTGATTTCAATCCCAATCCTTCATTTTACATTTGACTTTATTATATTTCAAAGATTAAAAGAATTGTACTGAAAAATCAATTTATGATATTATAAATGTGTTATAACATGAGTTTGAATTAATAATTGCAAATGTTTTGAGATATATAATTAACAGATATAATTTGTGCTGTTGTATAAGTGATGAATATATATACACACACACACTATATACACATCTGTGTGTCTATACACACACATAGTATAAATACATATACATTGTGTGCATGTGTATTTATATATATGTGTGTGTGTTTGTGTCTGTATGTATATATTGTCATGCCTCCGTCAGAGTCTGAATCTGCGGGGGAAGATGAGATGGAACAAGAACTGATAGAGAGCGAGAGGGAAGCTCCGTTGGCCTTGGGAGAAACTGGGGAAGGGCAGAGTCAGTCCAGGCAAGGCTTTTCAGAATTAGTAAGACCTGCAAGCAGGGAGGAACAGAGCTCAGACGAGGAGCAAGAACCACCCCCTACTGATGCAAGGGCTCGGAGAGTGCAGAGAAGG
>JANHFL010001687.1:646078-657390 GCA_032468155.1 Oxyrhabdium leporinum | reverse complement strand
CCTCCCTCTCTCTCTCTCTCTCTCTCTCTCTCTTCTTTTTTAAAAGATCAAAAGTGATCCCTGGTCATGAATCTCTTCATCTGTCATTGATCTAATTCCTGGTTGCTTTTCTACTACAGTGTTTTGCCCCTATTATTGGGTAAAAGTTCAGAAAAAGGAAAGACACGAAAGAGAAGTAAATGTCACCGTTTCCATTTTGTACAAATAATTGGAGTTAGCACTTGCCTGTTCCAGATGGGACTTTCCTATTACATTTTGCTTTGTTTTATGTGGTTTGAGCCTTTAAATCTTCACTCCAATTTTCACAGAAGGTACAAGTCTCACAAACAAGGCAAGCATATTAGTTTGTGGCTTCAGACGTTTATATCGTCAATATTTTGTTGCATTTTAAAAAAATTATACTCCATGGACCATTTCTCTTTAGTTCACATTCTTCTAGATGTGGCCAGTTCTAGACAGGCCACCTTTCACGTCTTTGTGGTGAATCTGGGTGTAGAAATAAGATAATCCAAACCGTAAATTGAGATGTATGTAATTAGCACACCGGACTGCAACAAATCAAGTTTGTTCCAATAGAACTGTCCCTTTTATCAGGATGCTAATGACGGAGAATAGAGGGAAATGAGTCAATTTAATGGTATATTAGATTTAGCAAATAAGCTATCCACACCATTGTTAGGCCATTTGATGACAGGCATTCAAAAAGCAACTTTGATCACCGACAAGACCCCACAAAAGAACTGTATAAACCATGATAAATACCTATAATTAATATTCTCAAGTTATTTCTGACCTACAGCAAAGAAATGACTTCACACAGATCAGAATTTTTCAAGTTGTTTACTTACCAACCCCTACTGCTCTCTGTGCTTTCAGGCTCGTTGCCACGCTAGACACTTTTTCTTTCTTTTTTCTAATGTACCAGCATACAAATTGTATGTACAAAAGGGTATTTGTAGTATAAGTGGTTAGTTTTTGCGTTTGAATAATTATAGCAATTGCAGATGAAAAGTGGGTAATTGTGTAATAATAATTGGCCATTTCTACAAGTCATTTGGGTGTTTTTTGGCCTAGTTGTTGGTTGCTAGACAAGCAATTGTGCAAGGTGGCAAATTAAGCAACAAGTGGCAATAAAATGTAGGCCCTGTGGCTTAGAGCTTCTAAGCATTTCATGGCTTGCATTATTTAAGACAAAAAGCTGTCTGTAGTAGAGGTGCCAATTCTAAGGCTATTGCTGAGTCTATGGAAAAGATCAGTTGGATAAGAATGTTTCTAAAATCTGGCAACATTTTTGAAATCAGACTGAAATCAGCCTATTACCATTGATAAAAGCTTCCTGTAGATTTGTTCATCAGAAGTAATCACTACAAATAACTTCCTTCCTTCCTTTTTCTTTTTTCCTCCAGAGACATATTAATGCATCATTATCAGAGTAAAAGGTAAATGCATCTTTACTCAAGGTGAAGGTGAATCCAGATTCCAATAAAAGAATTATCTCTTGTATTTTGGAATTCGCAATATTAGTGTTAGCGTCTATAGCACAAATCTCAACCTAACACTTCAGGTTCAGTTACTAAGTTGAAAATCTATCCTAAAAGGAGACAGTTATGACTTTTTCCAGACTTGTCCTTCAATACTGTAGTAGCCAAGTGTCTAGACTCTGTAGCTCACAATCTGGCCGACATCTAGCATATCAATGGATAAAAGACAATCCTATGTCTGAAATGCAGGGCATGTACATGTAGTAGACTCATACATTAAACTTAAGCCTTTTGAAATTGTCTTTCACAACAGAACTACTAAGATTCATGCTATTTTGAATTTTACTGACCATTCTCAGTCAGTCTAAGGAAAATAAATTGCTTTTGATTTTTTTTTTCAGACATCAAATGTAATTAAAGTTTCATGGCCTGATACAAATGTTAGCTTAAAGATATCTGAAGAGTGTGCATGTCGTCTTTTTCAACTTATCCAGAGGCATACAGTGGCCATGTAGAACAGGGTAGCAGTTTTGGGAAGCCAAGGGCTATATTTAACATTCAGGAAGAAAGGGTGAAAGGTGAAAAACAGCTGGAAAATTTTGTTGTTTCATTTCTTGTTTTGTTTTGATATGATACGATATGATATGTGTCAGCGTTCCATCCAAGTCCCAATAAATCACTCAGAACTCAGATAAGAATTAATCCAAGTAAGAGTTTATTAAAGAAACCATGTTGGCACATCTGGGAAAAACCTGAATCTGAAGGCCCAGGTTTTTCTCCACCCAAAAGAGAATTACAGAACCGCCTTCTTTTGCCCATCATAAATCACTTTCCCCAATCATAAGGGTTACCCAACATTCCATCTTCCATCTTGGCACTCCTCTTCCAGGTGCTGCACACAATGACCTTGACATTTTTAGAAAGAATAACATTTTGACTACAACAATTCTAACTGCATGAGAAAGTATTTTCTCTCTATTTCTCTATTTGTAATTATGTGGCAGCCTGCAGAGGCCTCAAATTCATGGCTTCCAAGGCTGACAATATGCTTATGTTAGGGCTTGTCTTGAAGATGTCATATTCTAAAAATGATGGAAAATTCTGTTTGTTGCCATGATCAGAAAAGTTCCACAAACCACATTCAATCATGGATCACAGGCTCAAAGCCCCTTTGTAGTGTGAAGGTCAACATCAAACCAAATGGTAAAGATTTTTACTTCCTTATTTATATCCTGCTTTTATTATTTTTACAAATAACTCAAGGCAGAGAACATACTACTCCTTCCTCCTCCTATTTTCGACACAACAACAACCCTATGAAAAAGGTTGGACTGAGTTAGTGCCCAAGCTTAGTGCCCAAGGTCACCGATGGCTTTCATGCCTAAAGTGGAACTTAAACTCACAACCTCTTGGTTTCTAGCCTAGTGCCGCTACCACTAGATAAAATATTCGAAGCCACCAGAAGAACTAAGTTGAACAGCATCTTTCACAGAAAAACAATTCATAAAAGTTGAAGTCCAATTTTGCCAGTCTTATTTTTAAAAAGCAGCTGTGTAATCCATAAGAATATTGGATTTTCCCTATTATCTCCTAAATGAAAATGTTCCTTTTGAAGAATACTTTGAGCCCCCTGGTTGTCAAAATCCTTTCTTATTCATTCTAGCCAGCTCAGTTCTATATTTTCTTCATCTGACACACCTGATCCTTCCTAGACCATATTAGAAATAAATTTAGATAGGGACCTTGGAGGTTTTCTAGTCCAGCCCTCTGCCTAAGACAGGAGTCCTTATTCCATGGTTGTCCAATCTTTTCTTACAAACCTCCAGCAATGGAGCACCCACAACTCCAGGAGGCAAGCTGTTTGAGTGACTAATTGTTCTCACTGTTAATAAATTTCTTCTTAACTCCAGTTTGGGTCTCCTGAAGAGCTTCCACCCATTGGTCTTGTTCTGCCCTCAGGTGCTCTGGCTAATAAATCAACCCCTTCTTCCTTGTGACACAACCCTTCAAGTTTTGGAAGACAGCTATCATGACATCACTTTTGTTAATTTTAAGCCTCATGAAGTATACATAATAACACAGGGAACATTGCCATTAACAGTCATCTCAGATATTCCTAACCCTGTCATTTCACAGCCAATGAAGGTTAGTTTCTAATTCCAGAGAGAAACATATAAATAAAAGTTTGTAAGTAATACTGGATTATGTCACTTTGCTGTTAAAAGTCCTTTTATGCTCAATACAAAAATATGTCAAAACAGAGTTTTTGCAGTAAAATATGTGGATGAGTTCATAATTAGTGTTTTAGAAATTCTTGAAAAAAATAGTACATCACAAGCATTTCTAGAAATCAAATATAGTTAGGCGTGTTCTCTGTGATTTAGAGTTTGAAAGATGTCAAACAACAGGTTTCTTCTTGTTTAAAAAACACATTTCTGAAAGATAATTCTATGTTTCTGTACTAAGATGCTTCCACTTAAATTCATATACGTATTAAAAACAATGCAGTACCGAGCAAAACATCAACAAGGGGCAGCAGAGAAGCTTCAAAAGCCTTATACAGAAAAACAGAAGCTATTCAAACTGTCAAGATGTTGTACGATATTTAAACAACAGAACAATAATCAGATCATAAAACACCATTACAATCTGTTAAATTCTACACTGAGTCTACTATAACACTTTTAAAGGCTAATTTTAAAAGATGTGTCTTGGCCCTCTTACTAAAATCTGACAGATGGCAATTCTACTAAAAGAAGAAAAAAAAGTCCCACAAAAAAAAAGTGTGTTCCCCCCACCCCCACCCCGCTGCTTCCATAAGAAGGCCTTTGCAACTAAGAGGACCTTCTAAAGAGTTTTTTACAAAGCACAGACTATCTCATAACTGCAAGGGTTTCCTTATAAATAACTATATGGTTATAAATAACATTATTATTCTAAGCACTACTTGTTGTGTACAAAGTAGCACATTACTCTGCAAAGGCCTGATTGGGAGACTTGGGGGTTGACAGATTTTTGGTTTAATTTTGCTCCTATCTGATTATTGAGCCAGCTATGCTACTCCTGATCTGTTATTAAGAAGACCAGCAGAAGGTACTCTATCATTTACTTCTCATCTCTAACCTGCTGTTAGCACATTAGATTTACTGACTTAAGTGTGTGAGACATTAATAATAGTGTAGTTACACCCATGTTGATTTCTTTGAATGTAACCCCTGTGGTATGGACACGTTTCCTGCCACTGTCAGACATGTGTGCTCTCTTAAAACATGTGGGAAAAGAATTGTTCTCTTCCATTACATATGAATTACCTGTATCTTAATGTATCAGAAGAAAGTTCAGTCTAGCCCAGCACATTGTTTCCACAAGTGGCTTGCTAAATGTTTGTTAAAAATCTACAAGCAAAAACTATGGCACAAAGATCCAGATTTATAACTGAGTGGTTGCTCAGTCTCTTCCTGGAATTCTCCAGGCAAAGGAAGAGATGGTCATTTTATATTTCTCCCTTCTGTTTAATAGCTCTTAAGATACCTGCGAAAATGCAAGTGTGCATTTATTGCCAACTTTCTCTTCTCTATATTTCTACCATTAGATATGCTTAGCTTTCCCTCTCAGGGAATTTATGATTATAAATTTAAACTTTTTAAAGCCATCATTTATTTTGTTACAAATTTGTTAAGCCAGCCTACTCTAACTAGTTATATTAGATATTAACTCATATCATCTCCAACCAGATCAGTATTGAGATTCCATGTGAATCAGTACTTTCCCCCTTCCCTCCTGGAAACTATATTTTTAATAGCTTTATATGATAATTTATGAGCCAAGTATAGTATATAGGCTTTCTGACAATTTTGGTTGTTAGTGAAGTTAAAGTGAGGAATAAAAATACTTGGGTTGGCTATGTATTGTAAAAATTGGTTTGGCACTTGACTGTGGACAGCTCTAGAGGACCTGCGGGTGTCAACACATGTGGTCAAGTTGGTACAGTTGCAGTTACAAATCACGAATCCACTATGCAATGACCGCATGGAGACAGTTATTGCCTCAAAATAGAGAAAGGAGTGCAGCTACTGTTGCTCTCTTTCATCTTCCTTTTTCAACCTCTTTGCCAAAGTGATTACAAGGAAGCTGGAACTTGACGGATCAAAAATCAGAGTAAAGATTGGAGGAAGGAACATCAACAAGCATTTATATGCTGACAACACAACTCCTCTCAGAAACCAAGGAAGGCTGGAAACATCTGATCAAAAGGATTAAAGAAGAAAGTGATAAATTTGGTCTCTTACTGAACATAAAAAAGCCAAGCTCATGACCACTGTGAGGAATGGAAATGTCAAAATAACAACTGATGCTGAAGAGATCAAATGCATGTAAAAAAATAACTTTCCTAGGATTTCAGATTGATCAAAGCAGTAGACACAATCCAGAAATAAACTGTTGAAATGCACTGGGTCCCACAGCAGTTACAAGCATGAATTGAGTATGAAAAAACAAGGGCATGAGTCTGGCAACTAAATGCAGATTATCATGTTTCCCATACCTCTCTATGGTTATGGAAGTTGGACCATGTAAAAACTAGGCAGGAGGAAAATCAATCCATTCGAGCTATGGGGTTGGAGAAGGCTCCTGCACATCCCTTGAACTGCAAAGGCATCCAACAAGAAATAGCATATAAAACCAAACATATCATTGAAATGCAGAATCACAAAATTCCACCATATTTATTTTGGTTGTGCCATGTAATCAAACTCATTGGAAAAGGCAGTCGTGCTCAGAATGGTCAGCAATTAAAAGAAACAATGCCTCCAAAAAACATGATGGTTAGACTCCATCAAAGCCCAACACTAGCTAGAGCATAAAACAACTGAAAGAAATATTTTGACCAGAAATTGTAGAGAAAACTGGTCCATAGAATCACCAAGAAGCAGACATAATTTAACAAAGGGTATCATTATTATCGTAGCCTGCTAATAAATGTTTTCTATTTTAATTCCCCTTCACTACTGTCCACAGTTTTTTCAATCATTATTCAGTAGACCAATTTGGAAAACAACGCTGGATCCCCCATTAGCAATTATATTCATACCTCCTATAGCAATACTTTGCAGATTTGGGTTAAGAACATCAGGAACCATCTGTAGTAACTTGTGGATTACTGATGATGTCTTGAGATATTTATTGTCTAATACAGCAGTGAGAAATGATACTGAATACATATACTGATACTCAGTGCAACTTGGAGCAGTGTTCAATGTTGTTATAGATTTATTTTCCCTATTATTGCAAATGTACATGTTTTTAAAAATCATTTTAATTATAATTTAATTATAACCAAGATGGTTTTTAACTACATCTGACTTCTTAAAAATGTAGCAGATTATCCAAAATTATCTACAGCTTTGTTTACCCACAACTAGTATCTCTACTTTAATCCTATATCGACCACTCTTTTGCTTAAGAATGTTGAATTAAATTTTGAAGAGTGAAAATTCAACAGTTAAATTTTTTTAAAAAAACATTTTTTTCTATCAATCTCTGTAGCCCAGATGCAGCCTAAAATACCATTGGTATCAAGTGAATTTGAATTTCATTGCCTTGGCTGACTCCCATATTCCATCTAAATCTTGACTATCCAGACAAAGTGTCTTAAAAATCAAGACAATTGTTTTTGTCTTCACTTTTGCGACATCTTGCCTGTCATGGAAACATCTTGATGCCAGACACAGACTTTTGAAAAGCTTGCCCATTTTAAAAAATGCTTGAGAAGGCCTAATAAAGTTATGCTCTCAGATGAATAACTAATGAAATGACCAGAAATGAATATAACATTTGGCAAGGAAAATAAATATAATCTGATACAAGTGGGATACATATAATAGAGTATCCATTATACTACTTTTCTATTAACAAAAAAATATTTTCTTCATCACATGGAACATGGGAATAATAATGTTTGTAAACCATATAGTCTTGCTTTTTTAGAGAGTTAATGATATTAAGACGTGGGCAAATTATACACTGCAACTAATTGTTATCATGGGGAAAGACAGATAGCAATTGTTCCTCAAAATCTATATGCACATTCTTCCAGTTCTTAGCTCTATGCAGAGCACTTTGCAGTTAAGCTTTGATTGAAGAAAAAGAAAAGGTGATTCCTTTTTCAAATCCTTGTGTTATTTTCTTTAAATTAAGACTTCTTCTTTTGTCATTGTGCTATTTTTTTCAAGTAGACCTGCTTCTTAAGTACCTAACACTGTGTCTGATAGTGTTAGCAGAAAACTAATAGTAGTGATGGTTAGTAGTGATAAAATTAAAAGTGGTGATGATTAGATCAAGGATAGACAAGGTTGATATCATACTGTTGCTTATTGAGATAATGTAGCTGGTAGCTGGATACTAACTTGAAAGCAAATTCAGTGGACCCTGGCTGGGTGTTGTATGGAGATTTCCTAGAAGATAAAGAGATTTTCCTGAAAGTTGTATGTTTTAGTGTAGTGCTGAAATAATTTCATAAACAAAAGCAGAACTTTTATTATCCTTTTTAGTTAAAAATATAGTTTTATTCCAAGGTAAGGATCTGTACCAAATGGCACATAACGTTTTCTTCTGGACTATATGGTGATATCATATTGAGTATAAAAAGAGAGGTAAAAATATTCCTTGCCTATTGGTATGAACTGAAGCAGTTAATTCCACCTAAAGAATCACAAAACTATTCATCCCGTACTACTGTGGGTTTTATTTAACATTGTATTTATTTTTCTTCATTAGTTTTATGGTACTGAGTCCAAGAAGGCTCAAAATAGCTTACACGGGAGAGACAGGGGGAGGGGGGGACGAACCAGGATTCACATATAAAAGAAGTTATTGCTCATAACTAAAACAAACCAGCGCCCAAGAAGCAGTCAGAACATCTAAACCCATAAGAGAAGACCCCTCCCATTGCTACTCTATTTCCATGGCACAGCATCTACAGAGTTAAGTCATATCAGGTAAGATTATGGATATGATCTCAAAAAGACCCACCTTTTGTATATGGATATAACATCAGTACATATACAACGGCTTGCATTCTGATGACACGTCCACATTTTATATGTTTTGAACAGTACAAGACATTACTGTTCCAAGAACATGTCCTACATCCTTGATCCAAGCTGTATTCTTGTATTTCTTTGGGTTGTCTCTTAGCTGGGCCAAGAACTACACCTTTTCCCCCTTCATTAGGTGTTGACTGGTTCACTGCAGTCTCTCACTGATGGATTGGTAGAAACATTTCTGATTTGACTGATACTGGAAAATCTGCCTGTAGATTAAATTTATATTGTATCTGCTGATTTTCTTAGCTATGGCTGTTAATGAACTGTTAAACAGCTATGGCTGTTAGTGACGCAGTGGTTAGAATGCAGTACTGCAGGTTACTTCTGCTGACTGCCAGTTGACTGCAGTTTGGCAGTTCGAGTCTCACCGGCTCAAAGTTGACTCAATCTTCCATCCTTCCGAAGTCGGTAAAATGAGGACTCAGATTGTTGGGGACAACATGCTGACTCTGTAAACCACTTAGAGAGGGCTGTAAAGCACTGTGAAGTGGTATATAAGTCTAAGTGCTATTGCTATTTGTTACTTGTTTCCAGAGCTCCCTTAATCTTCTTTGTTTCTAGGTGATATTTCTTGATCAGGTTTTCTTTGCCCTTCTTGTTCTTAGCTTCTTTTCTTTCATCTAGTCTAGCATGCTTGCATCTGATCTTAACATGCTGATTTTATTGTCCAGCTTGATCTTCTATATTAATGGTGCAGTTTGAGTTTTTTTCTTCTTTGCTGATTCTGCATTCCAAGTGTTCAGTTACAACCGCAGCCATGTTTTGCATGAGTTAATTTGTTTCTTACAGGGAACTGGTGATATATTTGATATTACAGTATTGACATATTTCAATGCTTGTGCTAGCTATTTCTTTGGAACATGCTTCAATGCAGGCAAATCTATTTTTTGTGCTGTGCTAGATTCTCAGTTATTCTTTGTTTCAGTTCTTTTATAATTAGAGAGCTCTGTTCCTTCTGAGGTGAAGGCAGAGGAGGCATTGTTAAACCAGACAATGAAAACAATTCAAGAACTATGCTGGCTTCCTCTACTGCTGACTCCCCCTAGTTTGCCTCTATGGTCTGAGCTACTTCATATCTTAAGAAAAAAAAATCACACCATAATTCAGAGTTTGGAAGACAGCAACAGACAGCAAAGCCCTCTTTGAAAGAAAAAAATAGTAGACCACCTAATTTAGCTGCTGCGGGAAAATTGGACAGACTGACTATAAGCAATGGTATGACGAAGTAGCAACAACTGTTCATTGGAAGATCTGTACAAAATACCATTTGCCTGCAAGCAAGAAATGATGACACCACAAAATAGACAAACAGGAAATAAAGATGCTAAAGTGCTCTGCACAGTAAACAGTAAGCAAATACTGCATAACAATCAAGACTTAACAATCGTCAATAAGAAAGACAAAAAAGTCTGAATTATGGAGATTGCAGTACCTGAAGACAGCAGTGTAGAAGACAAAGAAATGGAGATAGCTAGGTTGGTCCAGTGTTAAGACATGGGCTAAATAGGGGAGACTCTGAGTTCTAGTTCCACCTAGGAATGAAAGCCAGATAAGTGACTTTGGGATAGTCACTCTCTCCCAACACACCTCACATGGTTGCTGTTGTGGGGAAAATAGGACCAAGGATTATTAGATATATTTGCTGCCTTGGGTTCTTTATAAAAAAATACTAAAGGTCGGATATAAATAAATAAAATCACAAAATACAAAGACTTCCATAGAACAACTATGGAAAAACAAAGCAAGGATAGTATCAATAGGAACAGGTGTACTGAGTGCAATCCCAAAACAACTAATGCATCTCCTGAACACCATTGGTTTTGATAAAATCACTACCAGTCAATTGCAAAAGACATCTCTTTTTGGGACAGCTTACATTTTGCAGTAATAACTTTAACACCATCAAACAACACTTGCTTATCTCAGGTCCTTGAGAAGAACTTGATAGGTGAATAAAAATACAAAATCTATCAGGCTGAATGATGAATCACAGTAAAGAAAAGGAAATAGAAAATATTTATGAAAAAATAAATCCATTGTTATACCAAGCATGATTGGAACCCTTGGAGTGATACCTAAAAGTCTTCCTTGATAACTGGAAATATTGAATTTATCAGACCCGCATGCCTTCATTTTACAAAAAAAAAACAACCACCCACAAACCCTCCCCCCTACAAAAACCCTGTCTGAAGTTGCCTATGTTCTTAGATGATATATTAATAATTCTCAAGTCCTTGGCTGGTTTTGAATTATGAAGCTTCCACCCATCTTAGACTGTCAATCTAACTGTAGATTATCGATGCCTAAATAGTAGTAGCAGTAGTATTTCTGGACAGCGGCAATTTAGAGGGGTTTAAAACTAAATTCAATGTACATAGTGTACTGTTTTATTACTAGAGTTGGGCAGAGATCAAAATTTGAAGGGCAACATTTGATTCAGAGCTTGTACAGGTGCATTTATAGCATATTTCTGGAGTACCTTAGACAAACTGCATTTTTCCTCTGTTCAGATAGCTGCCTTCTACAGCTGATATGCGATCTGCAGAAAAAACAACATTTAACATCTTCCCCAAAAGCACTACAGTGAGTCTAGGAGTGCTTCAAATCACTTTTTCTTTTTTTCATTTTGGATCTGTGTAACTGAATAATCCTAGGATTTATTGATTTCACTTCTATTTGTCCTTCTGGGGGGGGGGGGGGGAAATCATATCTTGGTTCATTAGAGGAA
>JANHFL010001687.1:627261-644480 GCA_032468155.1 Oxyrhabdium leporinum | reverse complement strand
AGATAGATAGATAGATAGATAGATAGATAGATAGATAGATAGATAGATAGATAGATAGATAGATAGATAGACAGACAACCAATCCGACCTTCCATGTCTTGCTCATGTTCTTCTTCCTTGCTTCCCTCTGCGATGGGATATAAATCGGGGGAAAAGTCTTCCAAAATGTTATGGCAATCCATCTTGCTCATCTGAGGGTGGGGGGTGGGAGGTCTCCTCCTCTGAAAGGGTGTTTAGCTACAGAATAATATTAATAAGCTGAAACAGAAAACATGAAAGGTTTTCTTCTTCATCAGCGATAAGTCCCATTAAGTCTTTTACGATCTTTTTACCCTTAAGAGTTGGGAGTAAAATCTCAGCGCTCCCCATTCGTTTATTCCTATTCTTAAACATATGTTAAACATTTCTTAAAACCTGTCTTTTCAGAGATAGTACTACTGGTACAGATAGAGATGCAGATTAACAGAGTTGGAAGGGACCATGTAGGTCATCTAGTCCAACACCCCCTCCCCCCCAACCATTATTAGACTTAATAATTATTAGATTTAATTGGGGTTTTGTTTGTTTGTTTTTTTAAGCCAGGTAGATTTTTTCCGGCGATGTCATCCCCAACCCAAGTAAAATAAAAAAATAACCGTTATTGTCGTTTTTTTTAAGCGCTGCTACCTAACGGATAACACTGATCGCAGGGCCCCTGCAGCAAGCTTGGGGAGGGCTCGGGACCCCTACATTCAACCACCCCCGCTCCCTTCCGCTTATATATACCCACTTGCGAAGTCTTCGGCGCAAAACTTAGAAATTGTTTTAGCCACCGTCTCCAGCCCCCCAGAGAGGGCAAAGATGACCCCCACAGGGTTCAGGAGGCTGACTAGGCCACGCCCACCATGGCCACACCCAACCAGCAACCAGGCAGAGAACCAGTTGCTGAAATTTTTGAAGCCCAACCCTGCATACAACGTAATCACACACACACACAAAACCAGACAACAAAGGCCTACAGAGCCACAAATCTCTATAGCTGTGTTCATATGGCACAAAAATCTCAAACCAATTAAACACAGTTTGTGGTGTGAAGCATTTTTTTGTTTCAGACAAAGCCAGAAACTAGGCCCATTCTATTAAACTATGTTTACGTTATCAATAAGAAAGCATGTTGTATGAAAATAAGAATCACAAACCATCATGACTATTCAGATTTGGGAATATCACATAGTTAGAGGGATAAAATACCTTAGAGCACTCCTATAAGAAAAATAGAATAAAAAAAGAGTTTAAATAAAATTTAACAATGCTCTATATTGCTTGGGTAATGTTCAAAGATGAATAACACATTAATTTTTTGTGAATTTTGACTTTATTGTTTGCATTATACAGTCTCAATCCGATTCACCAATTAGGAAAACAAACCATTTAGCCAAGCCCAATTGGTCCCATCAGGCAATTAAATGTAATTTTCTACAATGCCTCTGACATAGCACTGCTCAGGGGAATTCTGTGAAATTAAAATGGAAGATCCAGCGGATTTCTCTGTACCATCCTGGAGACTTTCTTCTATAAGTGCCATTATAGCACTGCCATGTATGTTACTATAGCTAGCTTTTGCTCAGCATATTTTGCTACCTGAGGACAAGGACAAAGGACAAGTTAGCACACCTTCCTTTTAACTATAGAAGTCAACTGGCGATTCAATCTTTATTGCAATAGAGGCAACTAGACAGTTTCACTGTGGCACCATGAATGTGGACTGACTCAGAGGTTGCAGGACAGGGCAAATGAAATTCATCTCTACTTTAAAGTGTCAAGCTTGTTAATTCATCACTTTGGTTCTTGAGGTCCTACTGCTTACTGAAATAAACATAATGCTTTGACAGTGACTATATGAGTCACAAGAGCAAAGCAAGACATTGACAGTCTGATACCTATTAGAAGATACCATCTGGGTAGAGTCATTTCCCTATTATTTATCAGGCCACCCATCAACCCACCCACTAACCCAATGCAGGTAGCTCTTGATTTATGATCACAATTGAACCCAGAATTTCTGTTGCTAAGTGAGACAGTTGTTAAGTGAGCTTTGCCCCATTTTATGACCTTTCTTGCTGCAGTTGTTAAATAAATCACTGCAGTTGCTTAGTTAGTATCACAGTTGTTAAGTGAACTGGCTTCCCACTGACTTTTGCTTGTCGCCAAAAGTGATCACATGACTCCAGGACACTGCACCATGAAAAATACATGCCAGTTGCTAAGCAATTAAATTTTGATCATGTGTCTATGGGAATGCTGCAACAGGGTGAAAAATGGTCATGTCATTTTTTTTCAGTGCTGTTTTAACTTTGAACAGTTACTAAATTGACTGTTGTAAGTTGAGGACTGCAACATACCCAATGTATACATGGCATTTTTAAAAAGTAGACTGAGTCATGTTACTGCCTTGAAATAGCCAACAAGTAAGGTGCTATGATAATTCCCAGACTGATAAAAGATTTAGGAGTCTTGTAACAAACAGCTGCAAGTTCTTTCATCATGAGTGAAAAGACCTGCCAGTTCACGGAGACAATGACAAAGAAAATGAGAACGACTCTGCCATATTGTTCTCTAGGATATATTGGTTGTAGGTAGGAAATAGTTCAGTTGTTACAATACTTGTAACCCCATTCCTTCTCAATAAATCTTGCTAAAGATACTCCATAAAATGAATGCTCAAACAAGAATTGCTTTCAGTTAGCCAGAAGCCAAGAGCTTGAGATTGGACAAGCTGATGACACAGAAACCCTGTTGACTGAAGGAGCACCTAGGATCTAGCATCACCCCAGTCATTAAAAGCCAAGCAGTTGTGGCACCTGCAAGTTAGGATTAACAATAAGTCAACTGTAAGTGATCCACATCCTTCATAACAATTTATGATAGCATTAACTCTGGTGTGTTTCAAATGTATTCATATAAACTGAATAATACACTAATACAGCAGGATATTTAAAAGCACAGCTTATAGTACATTAATTTTGAAATGTGGTGTTAAACTAGGCAGGCACCTTTGTTAAAAATTAGAACCCTATGTCCTTTTGTACGATGTTTCAGAACAGGATTATGTGAGAAAAGCTTGCTGTGATACACCAGTGTAAAATGACTAAAATTAATGATGTAAAGCATACCTTTTTCCCCCCTATGTAACATTTTGTTCTGAATGCCTTCAATTCTATTTTCGTTACATTTTTTTTGGTTTCATTTTTTTAACGAACATTGATCCCCTACACCAGGAGTGTAAAACTCATGTCATCATGTGACATCTGGGGACTTTTTTCCCCTTAGTTAAACCAGGAAGGGGCATGGCCAGAGTGTGACACATCTGGCCCATGGTCTGGGAGTTTGACAGCCCTGCCCTAAACCTTCAGAGATATTTCACAAGCAGAATAGACAAGATTATTTATTCTGTATATATTTGTACTTATTACTAATGTAATTTATCTATACGGGGCCCTGTTGTACTGTCATACCAAAGTGGAGAAGTATAGCTGAAGTGGCTCTTGTTTTCCATGATTATCTTATGAGCAGTGTTAGAGTCAATGATAGAAATGGTCTAGTTTCCAAATCGGTATGGCTGCTTAAACCTGGGAAATTCATTGGGATTTGAGTACAAGCCTGACTTTACTTATGTTATTAATGAAGATGTAGCGTTAATCTAGAGTTCTTCAGCTTGCTCCATATAGGTACAATAGTGTTCAACTTCTGACTGTAATTGAGCCCAGAACAATGGTCATAAGGCTTTGGGGTTGTTAAGTGAATCACAATGTAACCATATCTGATTTTTGTGCTGGTTATTAACAAATGCCTCAGTAATTAACTGAATCCATTTTACCCCATGGATGTTTGTTCCAGAAATTGGAACTAAATGGTAGAAACGAGGAAAAACCAACAAAATGGTGGTCATGTGATCATGGAATGCTGAAAACAGCTGTAAAGTTGGTTGCCAAGCATCTAAAATACAATCATGTGACCATAGGCTGGGAGAGCTGCAGCAGTTGTAATTTCAAAATTGGGCTATAAGTAGTTTTGGGGGGAGTGTCTGTCATAACTTCAAACAGTAAGTGGCAGGTTGTATGTCAAGGACTAGCTGTACACATTGCTCACACTTTGGATTAACATTAAGGCTGTTCCCAAATTCATGTGGCTGCTTAATTCTAATCTGCCCTGTTTTAGTGTCAACGTATATGTAGAATTGAGTTACAAGTGCTTCCTTTGAGTTACAAGCAATTACAGGAAAAGAGAGGCATTTGCAAGTGTATTCACATTCCAACAATGCCTTTCCTGAAAGTATTTGAAAGGCAAATGGGTAAATGAAAAACAGCCCAGACATTCGGATGCCACAAAAATGTAGTTAGCTTGTCTGGTATCAAAGATTGGACATTCAAGAAATACCCACGGTCATGACAGCATGGAGCTAGGATTGGAAAAGTCACCCTTGGTTGTTACTCTGATATAGACTGGCAGAGGCATAGCCAAATTAAGTCCATTGTAGCTTCATTTTTTGGCAGCTGGGCATCAGGCGTGTGCCTCCCATATTCCACAACATTAATGGTTGAAGTCGTCTGAATAGAGAATACAGTGACAAAACAGTTTAAGGAAAACATATCTAGAATAGACATCCTGCTAATGCAGGAAGATCTTCAGTAGGGCAGTGGTCCCCAACATTTCTGAGTGGGATGGTTTCCTACGTGCAATCTAATCCAGGGGTGGGCTGCTACCAGTTTGGGTGAGCCTGTTGTTAATTTTATGGCCAGTTCAGCGAACTGGTAGTTCCCACACCTGGCTGGCCCTGGCCACCCCACCCCGCCCATCCCAGGTGTCCCCACATGGCCAGTTTTGGATGCCGGTAAGTGCAGGGCCCATGCAGAGGCTCGGGGAGGGCAACAAAATGGATGGTGCAGGAGGGTGGTGCAGGAGGCTGACCACCATGGCCACTCCCACCCAGCAACCAGGCAGAGAACCGGTTAATTTTTTGAAGCCCACCTCAGCCTAATCCCATGCATGTGCAAATGGAGCTTCGCACACTTTCCCACTGCTTGTGCAACACATATCCCAATGGCCTATGACCAGTACCAATTCATCGATCAGGGGTTGGGGATCCCTGCAGTAGGTAATGCAGGCTACCATGTCTTGCCATAAGTCAGTTTCCGGTTACTGTGACATTCCACCTTTCTGTTCCAGGAAAGCAATAGCTAATCACTTTCTCTTCCTGTAGCTATATGGATCTTCCTGGACAGACAGTCTCACAGGAACAGACCCTATGCTATTAAATGTTGAAAGGTAGAGACCAGCACCTTTAATTGTACTTAGAATCATATTGTGTGATTACCTCCCAAAGTAATGGTGTACTAGGGCAGCATCAAGAAGAACCAATACCCATCAAGCTGCTGTATTTTGGACCAGCTGAACTTTTCCAGCGGTCTTCAAATCAACCCCAGGTACAGTAAATTGTAGTCATTTAATATTAGAGCTAGGATTATAATCGTATATAAACATGATAGAAAGCATTAGTCCCAATACATATATTTATATCTCTTTATAATGAGAAATGTTCATTTAGTCCTACATTCTGGTTTATTTTCTTTACTCTGTTACTGATCCATAAGAAAATCATTCCTGGCTTGATGAATGCTAAGTTTGTCTGGGAATCTTCAGTCAGGGACTTTGTCAAAAGTCTATATAAACGTTATTACGGGATCATTCATATTCATACATATTCATATCTTCACTAACACTTTTCAATAGCTTCTTAGAAAACTTTAAGAGATGTGTTGATTCATCTTAGCTGGATTTATCTTTCTATATGAATGATAATTTCTGTCTTTAATAATGCTTTCACTCTATGTAGACTAAACAGACTTCGAATTAAAAACCTGTAATTTCCAAGATAATCCAACAGTTCTCTTTGTAAAACATTTCATAAGATTTGCAGTCCCCTTACAGGCATATCTTAAGGGTCTGATATAGTTGATATATATCTTATATTTTATCCTATTTTACACCCTATATTTTAAAAAATGCATACTATCAGCAGTTTCATTTTTTGAATTCTTTAAGAATTCTTGGTAAAGTTATTTATCAATTTCTAGTCTGTTAATAAGATTTAGGTACTCATTTCTCCCTTCAGCTCATTAGATTCCCTTCCCAAAAATAACAGTTTAGAAACAGATGTGTGCACTGTATATTTTCTATAGTAAAATGAAATGAAATATTTCATTTCTCTGTAATCTCCTTAGCGCCCTCCTTGTCGTCGTCCCCCCTGCAAACTGTCCACGTATACAAAGCCAATTTCTCAGGCTCTGTCTGTTTCATGGTTGGTCTAAGCCATTTGGTCTTCAGTATCTTTTTACTGAATCCCTTATTCACTATATCAGTTTACTTGGTCTAAGTTTATATTTAATTATTTCTGCATTATTTAGATCATTTTCAATTTTATTTTATTTTTTTACTCCTGCATAGCTTTCTTGACATGCTCATTAAGTCCATCGATAGTTCTTTGACTTGACAGATCTCTCTTTTCTTGTAATATATTGTTTAACTACTTCCCAAGTACAGGTAGTCCTGGACGAATGACCCCAGATGAACCCCAAATTTCAATTGCTAAGTGAGTCATTGTTAAATGGGAATTTTGGCCCATTTTATGCCTTTTTTTTGCCACAGTTGTTAAATGAATCACTACAGTTATTAAGTTAGTCACACAGTTGTTAAGTGAATCTGGCTTCCCCATTGGCTTTGCTTGTCAGAAGGTCGCAAAAGGGGATCACATGATCCCCGGGATACTGCAACCGTCATAAATATGAGACAGTTGCCAAGCATCTGAATCTTGATCACGTGAACATGGCAAGGCTGCAATAGTTGTAAGTGTAAAAAATGGCCCTAAGTCACTTTTTTCAGTGCCGTTGTAACTTTCAACAGTCACTAAATGAACTGTTGTTAGTCGAGAACTATCTCTATTCCTGAAAGTGCTTGCTCCTTGACTTAGCTTTTCAGATTCTTTTTAGTCAATCCATAATTTCTTTCAGAAGCTTCATTTTGAAGTTAAATATCATATACAATAAATGTGAATTTGCGCCCCTAATTTCCAAAAAGTTTTATAGTACAAAATTTGGTTGACCTTTATTATTGTTACTATATAAGACATATTAGATTCAAGCAATTAGCTCACAAGCTTTTACTGTAGAGGCAGAGGGAAAAGGGATGAAATGTATTTCATGATGAAATACCACAAATCCCATGTTCCACATACTGCCATCTGATGTCAGGGCGCAAGTATGAAAAACCGTAATTTGCTTTAGGATGTCATGATGTGTGTGTATGTGTGTGTGTGTGTGTGTGTGTATAACTTTATTTATTTATTGTCATGGTGGCTAGCATTAGAAGTCTATGAGTTGCCTTGGTAATGTATTTTACGGCAAGTTTCCATAACAGTTCAGACAGGCATGAACAATATTTTGCCTTTTGGATTTCATAATCCATGTTATGGGATTTATTTGGGGAAAAATATTTTTTTAAACCTTTGAACATAGCAGAGGAGAATATAGACCAAACACTTATTAAAATATCTCCATTAAGTATGTGCAACACTATATGTTCTTTGTAATCTGAAAAATGTGGGCACATTTGTAAAATATAAACTCTTGTTTCACAGCATGAATTCTGAAACCCCGGCAACTACTTTGAAGGAATTGATCAGGAAATTGGAGCCTGAAGGAACCCAACTCAAATGGTGAGGAATGAGGATGGTATAAAGGCAACAGCTTATCTCTCCCACAGTGACTCTTAAATGGGGTTGATGGATGAGATCAGTCTATGCCACCTCCTCTGAATTATACAGAAAAATATGAGTGAATTAGAAGAGAAGGTCAAATGAAAAACCATTTAATCCTATGGGCCAATATTCTGTCATTGTTGAGTAAATGAACTGCTACTGACTCGGTATTTTATATGCAAACAGAGTAGGCTTTACATTTTTTTAAAAATGGCTAAGTGTTCTGCAGCAGACTTGTTGTAGAAGGCGCAAGAAATGCATTGTTTTAAGTCTCCCTGAGATTTAAGCAACAACATATAAATAGCCTAGTTAAGTGTTCAGAAACATTCCAAAGATATAAGGAACTATATAGAGATGTCACTAGCAGTGCTTTTCCTTTATGCTGAACAAAAGTTAAGGAGGTGAAAATTGGTAGCATTTGCAACAAACTTACAACTGTAAAAGGCTGAGTAAACCAAGAATTAGCAACTATATCAAGACACTTTTGAAAAATCTAGGTGCCAGACTTCAGTCAGGAATTCTGAAGGTCTAATTTCTCTCCTAAAATATTCTACATATCACAGAGGCCTATTCAGCTTAGGAAGGAGTTTGGCATGCAAGGGAAACAGAGAATGGGCTGTACTAGTGTGCCATTACTAATTACGCTTGTTAAAAGCATTGCTGTACTTTTGAGTGTGACATTTTTTTGTCTTTATTCAGCTCTTCTTTTGCAGTGCACTCATACTTCTAAAGAAAAATGATGTTACTGTACTCCTAATAATATTCTCTTTCTTTTTAATCCTAAGAAAGTCTCCTCATACATAAAGCATGTAGATGGGATATGAAATATCTCAGACACTTCCATTCTTTTGTTCTCTCGTTTGTATTATGCATAAACATGGTGGAAATAAAGAAAGTTTGCAAAAATTAAAAGAAAAGGTATGGAAAGAAATAATGAACAGTGTTGATACAAATTAGAGGAAGCTCTATATCCTTTTCTGATCTCAGACCTTTGATTGCTGTGGCTTCCCTTTATTTTTATTCTTTTATACATAATGTGCTTATCCTGAAAGGGAACAGTGTGATAGATAGTAATGTCATTTAATTAATACCGTTACTTTATAAATTATGACTATGTTTATCTTTGTTCCAAAATGCCACAAATGGCTCTAGGGATGTTTTATTTTACCAAGATCTTATGCTGAAGTTGTGCCTTTTGAAATACAGTAAGGCAAACTTACTTAGTTGACTTAGTTATTGCAGTGTTTCAGGACAAGCGTGATTTCTCATTTGCTTTTAAATATTCAATATTAAAAGACTGGTCCTGAAGCCTAGATTAGTTCTTTGATCAATTAGAATCCACTGGATTACCTTGTCAAATTGTCCTTGTTGATTTTCTCCATTAATTGTATCCAACATTAATCACAAATATAAAATAGCAGTGATATATAAGAATGATTTCTTATATAAGGGAACCAGTATGATCTAATGATTAAGGTATGTAGGCTAGAAAGCAGGAGATGGTGAGTTCAAGTCCTATCTTGGCCATTAAAGCTAACTTGGGCCAGTCACCCAATCCAACCCACTCATAGAGTTGTTGTTGGGAAAGTGGAAGTAGGAAGTGTGCTAGATATGTTTGTCTCCTTAAGTTATTTGTAAAAATATTAAAGGCAGGAATAAATAAATAAATAAATACATAAGTAAATAATGCATATTATACTATATTTTAGCATAGGGCATACTTGCCAGCTATTTATTTATTGTATTATATATAAAGCCATCTGTCCCTCATGCACACACATATGAATGAGGTAAATATTTATTATTATTGTAATGTTCTACATCTGGATGTCATGCAATACATTCCTACACTGTGATACAGAGCACATTTTCTTCATGACTGTATAGTATTTTTTTGGTAATTTTTCAGTTTTATAACGAAGAGTCAACTACAATGTCTTTCAAAGTTCAAATTTCTATTTCAGTGTAACAATTCTGGACCCTGAATTAAAACAGCCATTTTTGGTAGATATGGCCATCTGTCTATAGAGATTTTTCAATCATCCAGTGTATGGTTGTCCCTAAGGTGCTTTTCCAAAGTAACTCTTGTTTATTTGTTTTTTCCTTTTAAAAACACATCATTTCTCATCCAAGAAACTTCTGCACATTTGAAGAACTGAAGAACCTTCTTGGATGAGAAATGAAACAAGAAAATCCAGTTCCCTTTTGGAAAAGCCCCTTTCAGATATTGCCAACTGCTTATTATATTTGGTGTATCTGATGTTTAGCATATTTTTGGATTATCTATGTCATACAAATATGAATTACTGGATATGTCCAGATATCTAAGTGGCTTTAGAGATTTGACCTCCTAATTTTTTTTGTATGGTATTTAACCTACAACTTTTAATTGAAATACGATAAAAAGTACAAGGCAATAAAAGCTGTTTCCAAACTAAAAAAGTATATATACCTAATTCACATTTAATTTGCACATCTTTGGTTCTTATGTGTAGTGTGAATGTATATGTTCCATAACTTTCACTTTTAGATGACATTATTTTATTGTAGAAAAGACTATTTGTTAACAAACTCAGTCAAAGCTTCTTAATAAACAGTCTTTCTTCACACTAATGTATTTTTTGTGGGAAAATATTATTTCCAACTAATGCCAGTTTGGATAATAGAGCAGGAATTATAAAGAAATAAACTGACCACTCCTGTGTAAGTCATGAAACTTATTCTATATAATAATGGTAGTATGTAGATATTACTATACATATAGAAATTAATCATACATCTCTAGCCAATTGTTTTAAAAAAATATTTCTGGCTCAAGGCAATTTTTCAATGTAGAATCTCATTTTCAGTAAACAGGATGTGTTCATCATAGGGCAAATGGCAAATATTATTTTATTTCATAGTTTATCTAGTTTGTAATGAGTTTGTCAATGGCGAGAAGTTACAGAAACAATTCATTGGCACTAACCAGGATTGCTTCATGACATCAAAACAATGGCTACATGATCTCATTGTCTATTATCAGCAGGGGGACGCCACACTGTCACCCTGCCATGTTACAACAGTTTATTTGTCACTGCTTTCCTACTAAGACTTTCAGATTGAGCAATAGTTTAGAAACATTGTCATCTCCCACTTGTTGGCAAGTTAAAGGAAGAGCAGCTTTTTATTATTTAGTCTCTGTGTGATCAGAGTCTAATACACTTATCATAAATGTGTTTCCTGTTTCTAGATTCTTGAGATCAGTGCCTTAAACTAGAAAAGCAGTAGACAACTGAAAATGACCAAACTCTAAAAATTATATCAGACCATGCAGAATAGACTCTGTGTCTGCCAAATGGAAAGGCAAATGACCTACATTCTTCTGCTATTCTTTAGAGTCTTACCTTCAGAATCCATCCATAGAAAGGAAAACCAGCAACTGAGCCTGCCTCACAGTGTCTCTGCTCAGCAACACATATCTAGGCAGCGTTATTCCTCTCACCACATCCAAGGGATTTTTCAATCACCTGAGGGAAGATGACACATATTAGGTCTCTTTTCTAATGGTTTTGAATGTATTCATACATATAATAATTACAGGAAGATAGAATTTCAGCGGGATGAAAAAAAGAAAAGAAAATTCCTAATCTCAAGAGCTGTTTGACAGTGTGAAACCAATGTTAATTATCTACAGCAATCAAAATCTCCTTCATTAAACAAGTTTAAGAAGAGGCTGGGCAGCTGTTGAGGAAACTTTAATTTGATTCCTGATTTGGAAAAAAAGATTGGATTTGACAGTTTAAATGGAACTGACTTCCCTTCTTCTTTCACTTTCAGCTTTCAAGTTCCACAAAATGTGACATTATCATGAATATACAAAGAAAGCAAAAACCTGTATCACTGGAAACTGCTAAATGCAATTATTTTGTAGCCTTGAAAGTGTATAATTTATGATAGACCAGGAAAGATATCAGAACTTAATCTACTCTGATTTCAGGTGGATGCTCAGACTTATTACCCCACGAATACATTGTATAGTTGAATGAATAAACCTGCTGATTCTGAATTCAAATTTTATGAGTGCTGATGGAAGTTCTTGTTCCTTTTCTCAGTGAATGTTACTCATCTCCCTTGTTCTTGGTACCACTTGTTCTTTAGCTAGAGAAAATCAATGAGCAGATGTGTGTTGATAGCTTCTTTCTCATGATATAGATTTCTCTGACTTCTTTTTCTTTCTGGTTGGAGTAGAAGATCAGTGAGCAAACTAGTATGTAAGAAAGAAGAGTACCAGTTCTAATGGAGCATTGGTTTTAGTAGGATGCCTAATCACACTGACTTCCTATATCAGACTATTCCTGCTAATTACATGAGCCAGAAGACCTACAATATGTCAGATTTATCCAGAAATACATTTCAACTTAGTTCCTTAAGTAGGCTTGTTAGAATTGCACTTATAAGCCTGGTATCACTAGAACACAAGAACAATCAAATGGATTTCAGATAGAATGTGACTGACACATTGTTCTATGTCTGAAGATGATTAAAATATCAAACCTCCAATATGTATCATATTATCTAAATTTTGAGGGAGACACTCCATATCCACAAATGAGTTTGAATATTGACTTTACCAGTATTGGTATTATTATTATTATTTGCTAAGCATATAGCAGAAGATAAAATAAGAAAAGTTTTAAGTTTTAAATTGAAGTAAAAGAACCTGGTGAGTGGAGATGACTGGTAGACACCATGTGAAAACTGTAGTTTTGCACAATTTTACCACCATTTGTCATACTTTAAAACAGGAAGACCCACATGTCATTGCTATATTTTCCTGCTGTATCCAGCAGTTATCATATTGCTATGAATTTCTCTGGGAAATCATGAAATCACAGTTCGATTTGCTGCAGTAGAAAGCTACTACTTATTGCCTTTGTTCAGTCTTGGGGAAATATATAACTCATTCTGAGAAGGAAAGAGCCCCATGAGCAAATTCATAACATATTTGAACAAGTTCAGACAAACAGAAAAATAACCTGAACCACCAGTGGATGGATTTCCTTTTTCATGGTTTCAAATCAGTAAAAATAATATCACTACACATAAATTATTAAAATATATTTGAATTTAAACGCAAACCTTTTAATTTAAATATGGTATACTTATAAGTAGGACAATAAAGTCCTGTTCAGGAATTCAAACCCAGTGTATACCTTGAAATTTCCTAGCTTAGCACTCGTGGATGACCACATTATACTTAAAATTATAACCTATGTATAATTATAATTATACTTATAACCTAATTTGCTGTTTTGCTTCTGCTACCTGGAATTATGGAAACAAAAATAATCCTCTTCAGTTTGAACTGATCATCATCAACCAAGAAGATGGACAATGTTATTGCAAGGGTAGACTGCCTCTATACATTCTTGCTTTCCTTTTACATATTCAAATTAACCTCATGGTATTTTTGTAAGCCTCATTAGGAATAACAGGAAGTTAGCTCTGTAGAAAGGCTAGACTATTTTTATGGAGATTGTTTATAATAATAGAATCTTGCATGTTGGATTGCTCTTCCTCCTCTTCCTCTTTGCACTTCAATGAAATTAGGGGGGAATCTATCTGACCTACTTCTGAATTTTATTGTAATGGAATGTGGAATGCCTTGGGGAAAGAATGGAAGAGGATTGAAGGAATGGTTAGTGCAGATTTTCCAATGAAATACAGGTAGATAAATGATTTGATTAGACAAAAGACATTATCTACATTTATGGGCAATGGAAAGGCTCTTATGGACCTTTTGTGACTGAACTCCTGGCTGTGGGCAGAGTCACGTGCAATACTACATTCTAACCACTGTGTCACCATGGTGTATATGAAGATTCTTCATTATACTACCAAAAGCCAGATGTTAAGCAACCAAACTAAACTAACTTAAAGAAGAGAAGACATAACAGCAATGATATCACTTTAATAAAGATGATTATGGTTATGGTAAGAATTATTATATTAATGTAGAATTTAGAACTTTATTTATGGGTAACTACATTTATTTTTCTTCATTTTTTTAGTACAATATTTTCCAGCTAAGTGTCAATCTTGCATGGAAAACATTTTTCCTATTAACAGACAATGGAGATTTCTTTCTTTCTTTTTTTAAAGTAGCCATGAGAAAGCAATGATTCTGATTAAGTAAATTCCACTCAACACTTTCTAGTAAGCATTATTCAAGTCATGTATGCTAATTTGTCCTGCAGGGGGCTGTGGGTAATTACCCAGAAAAACTATCAGCTTTATTGTGTTGCTACAAAATATATTACTGAATGGTGCGCACTTTGCAAAGAGACAACTTTGATGTGTGAAAGACTATGAAAAGAGAGGCTTAAAAGAAAAATTAAAAAAATAAAAGCTCTCATGAAACAGACCTGAATGAAAATAAGTGACCTTTAACTTCACAAAAAGAGAAAAAGAGAACAAAATATTCCAGGAGAGTTTTTATTTAATAGTCAAATAACATTTGCATGCAAAATTATGCCTCACAGAAGTGCCACTGTGTCACCTAGAGCAACTGTGGTTTCTGCATATTTAAACTCGTGTGGAATCTGAACCATCTTAGCAAAAATGAAGCAAATGTGCCATCTTGGCTTCATGCCAAGAACCACACTAAACTGCTGACAATTTTTTTAAAAAAAATATCTAGATAACTTAATCCCATATTGGAATCCATACCACAATGATATTGTCCCAGTTCTGACACAACCCCAATGTTGCACTTTTTTAATAAGCCTATGCTTTTTTTTCTTTTTCTTCTCTTTTAAATTGTTTAAATTCCATTCATCAACAGAGCAACTTGAATTCACGAGCATATTCTTGGCTAAGTAAGATGGAGGAATGGAAGAGGAAGGAAGAGAGAGCAAAGAAGAAGAAGAATGTGTCGTGGTAGGAGGGGAGGGAGTAAAGGCTTGTTATGTGATCTGGGTCTCTTTAGAGTTGATTACAAGAATACAAATGTTGTGCTGGAGCCATTTGTGCATCTGTTTTTAATTGTGTCAAACATTCTTCTACGAGGACTAAAAAAAGAACACCCCACATTTTCCTCTCTTTAAACAACATTTTATAGGACCTCTGTACAATGCACGTAAGATGACTCTATATTCTATTAGGAGAATAAGGGCTTATAATCATTCTGTATTATATATATATCACTCAGAAAGGATTTAAAAACCCATGTTCACCTGCATGAGACAGAAACCAGAAGTGATTAGTCAGCAGGAAGAATCAAAAAGAGTAAGAAAGGAAGAGGGTTCCCTTAGGGATTGCAGCTGTTGACAATTCTCACTTTTATTGGAATCATTGCTTTAATGACCTGGGTTTCAAACAAATGTTATCCATCATGTAATTACTTGACATGTACACAGTGACTCTCCATCCAAAAATCCTTCCTTCCTAATCATACTAGACAATGGCCAAGTGTAAAATCAGTACTTTTGTTAGTTGGCCTGCTATTCGTTGAGAAAACTGCATAGACATTAAAATTGTGATGACAATCAAAGTCTCAGTTAGGTCCCCAACTGACAACTGATCACTGAACTGGTGGTACAGTGGTTAGAATGCAGTATTGCAGATAAACTCTGCTCAAAGCCTAGAGTTCGATTCTGATGGGGTTTAAAGTTCACTCAGCCTTCCATCCTTCTGAGGTTGGTAAAATGAGGATCCAGATTGTTGGGGGCAATATCCTAACACTGTAAACTACTCAGAGAGTGTTGTGAAGTACTAAGGAACAATATATAAGTCTACATTCTATTGCTATTTGAAATTATGGCAAACCTGCCAGGTCTACTTACAACCAAGATTTAAGTTCCAACTGTTGTCACGGTCAAATGATCACATTTGGATGCCCGGCAACTGGTTCACATTTACAACTATTTGCAGCAGCCTATGTTCACTTCTGATTTTCAGCAAAAAGTCCCATTGCTGACAATGGATTTGCTTAACAACTGCTAGTTCATTTAATGACCATAAACCGAGGGCTGCTTGCACACTCTTAGTAACTACTACTAGTATATAATGAGTAATATATAATAAGAGCCTAGTGAGAGACTTCTGGTTTGACGTCACTGAGACATCGACACAAGGGAGCAGGGCTCTGCATCCCCACTTTGAATCCTCTCTGTTGAAGGGGCCCCCAGGTGGCTAAAGTCACCCTGTAAGGATGGCATACACAGGAGGGGTACTGTGAAGGCTGCAGAAAGTGATGGATCTCCTGCTGGACCCAGGTTTTCTTCTCTCTTTGCCGAAGACAAAGACGAGGCAGCCATTGTGGCTGCCGTGAAGCTGGGGCAGCCAAAGGAATGAAGACTGTGCTGGAGCAGTAAGAGTGGACAGTGATTGGAGCTGGGTGAGGTGATTTTTAAATTTTGTCTAGGATTTACCCTGAAGGAAATAAATCCGGAAAAGAGGCTCCTTGGAATATTTTTATACAGCAATCAAAGACAAACAGAGAAAAGTGCACCCTAACAGAAAATAAGTCAAAATTATAAAATAGAGAAAGATTGGATGGATAAATCTTATTGGCATGACTTTGAATAGGCATTTTAAAATGCTGGAGATCTGACTGTTAATTGAATTTTTTTTTGCTGAATTAAGCGGAAATAAACAGCTGACAGAGTAGCCTCAATGCTGAATTTTAAGCTGAAGGCACCATATACTGGTGAATGTATACATATCTTGCTAGACTCCTTGAATAATAGAAACAACCTTAGAAAATTTTGATAAAGGCAGAAAATAACACCTGGAGGTCTGCTGTATTATCTACTGTTCTATACCTATCTACTGTATGGTCACCAAAGAATTAACATTGAAAACCTGTAGGATACCTAATGGAATTATTTTTGAATTTTTGAATTAGCTAGTGGATTTAATTAACTGAATTTTGGAATTAAAAAGTGGATTTAAGGAGCTATTTGGAAAACACGCTGGACTGTATAAATGGAACTAACTGACTAATTTTGGGATATAAAGAACTATAAATATTATATTCCCTGATGAACAATGTTAAGTAACTTACTGGTTTTGGGAAATTAAAAAGAATAGACTTTGGAGTGGTGACAGACAACTGACAGAACCTTGAGCAATATTTGGACCTTTTAAAACAAGACAAGATGGCTCATCAGGAAGAATTGGAGGCACTTCAAAGAGAAACTGTGCTGGCGATCCAAAGTCTCTATGATTTATGATGAGGAATTCCAGGGAGATAAAAGACCTATTACATGACATAATTGGAAAGACTGAAAATGTGCAACAAGGAATAACTAATCAAGATAATAAAATCCAGGAAACAAGGGAGATAACTGAAAACTTAGATGGTATAGAACAGACTACACAACAAATAGAACAAGGAGAAAAGAAAGAGGAGATAATAAAGTTGGGTAAAATAAAGTTGGGA
>JANHFL010001687.1:606181-621068 GCA_032468155.1 Oxyrhabdium leporinum | reverse complement strand
GGACACATGGGAAAAAATCTATAAGAAGTAATTCAAATAATGCACAGGGTTTCCACTGAAGAAAAATACCTTAGATTATAATTATTTATTTCATGTACAGTGAAGTCAGCAATTTAATCCAATTCTTAATAATTTGCTTGTGTACTTGATAGTTTTTACATTATTTTAATGATTCATTTATATGTAAATAGAGAGTCGTATTACAGTGATTTTATAGGAAAGGACTGCCAGCATCTCCCAAGAGCTGAATGAATGACTTTTGAAGACACTTTCAATTCTTTTTAACTCAATGATTCTATTTTTCCCCTCCTATGTATTGTCAGCTTAAGAAAGAGGAAAGCCTCCAGTTTAAAAAGATGATACAATGATCCACTGAAATGAGCTTTTCTTGCTCAACCATTTCAGAATAACTGAACAATATCAATAAAAATATATTTGCCTACAGAATGTCATTGAGAATTCAAAACATCTCAGTATTTGGATATTTCAAGGCTTGTCTCTTTACATATGTTCTTCTCTGTGTGTTTCAATCATCATCTGGAGCACAACTTTAGATCTCCTGACCTTGTTAAACTAGGTGTCTACTAACTGTGTCTACTAATTGTTATTAATTCAGGCTTTTAAGATTCCTTTGAATATGTTTGTTATTTCATATTTCTGGGAAAAAAATAGGATACTGGAAAAGGAGAAATACGGCATCTTCTTCCTTCTTGTTGATTCTACACAGGGAGTTCAGTGTATATTGCTGCTGTATATTTTATATTGCATTGTTTTGTATATTTCTGTATGTTTTTGCTGGATGAAAAATTGAAACATACAGATGTTTTCTAGATTTTATATTTGATGCACTCATCAAATATAAAACCTAGAAAACATCTGCATTTTTCTGAATATCTAAATTGGGTTTACATTATTTTTATTATAAAAAAAAATATTGCATGTAATGCCCTACAAAGCAGCATTTAAAATGCATATAGTTCATTCTGATGGGGGAATTTTCTACTCAGCATTTCTATATTATAGCACAAAATAACACCTCAGTAGTTGGGACTGTGTTAGGTAATAGTGGTTTATTGGACTACTGAGTATAAATGCTAATAATATATCTCTCTAAACTACAACATATTGCTGCTTGATTGTTTCCTTTACTGAATGAAATATACAACAAGCTTCGGGTTTAATGGCCTTTCAAAATTAGGAAGTAGCAAATGTCCTTATTATCCATTGCAATGGATATACAACTATAAATCAAAGAAATGATTGCTACCAAGCTTTTGGTGATTTCCAAAGTTAAAGTGAACCTAACCTGCAGCTATTTCTGCACAGAACAGCTGGACAAAATTATTATATTTCCTGAGTTGACCATTTTTATATAAGGCTGCAGCTATTATTTTGTTGCTTATTGACAGGAAATGGGGGATTTATAAAGTCTGGCTCAATGCAAATATTTAGAGATTTGTTTTGCCTCCCCCAAATTCCGTTTGAAACCCTTCCTTCTGAACTTCTGAACAGTGAAATCAAACTTTTGATAAGGTTGTTTTCATTTTAAAACTGGAATTCATGGCTCTCTTCCAAAGGGGAACTCTATTGGTCACAGACAATTTATGAAGAATAGCTTGCTTGTTAGTGAAGCAAATATATGTAATCTGATGAAATTATTAATGTCATAATGTTAACTCTTGTCACATAAATACAGTTAGGAGAGCTGACACAGCAACTGCATTCAAATGATTGGGTCTTTGTTTATGCACTCTGTCTGTCAGTACAATATGTAGGGTATGAATTTCAGCAAGCACTTTGTCAATGAACAAAAGAGATACACACTCTTTTTTAAAAAATTAAAACTTGATGAAAGATTAAATGATTTCAAGCACTTGGGTAGACTTTGCAGACATAACTCCCTCCCTCCCTCCTTCCCTCTCTCCCTTATTAGAACCTTTATTACCAGATAAGTGATAAAACTTGTAAAATTATTTTGCCAAACTGTATATTAATGAGTAGGATGCCAATCATATAAAAGTATAAAAAAAATCCATGAGTCTTGCATTCACTATAAACTGTAAACTGTAAACAAAGGCACATTTGTTTTCTTCCTGCCTTCATAAAATATTTATTTATGGCTTTATGAGACCAAATCAACATTAAAACATATGCAACAGTTAAAATTCATGCACAGAATTGTAGATGAAATCAAGGCAATTGTTTGTATAAGTTAAAGCACAGATATATAGAAAGATCCAAATCTTTGATCAGAGACAGTAAAATCCCTGACTTCATTGTGCTTACCATTTTTTATCTTTCTTTTTTAAAAAAATATGTTATTGATATTATTGATTTTTTTCTATTGTGGTGACTCACTCAGAGTCACAGAGATTCAGAAAAGCAGATAACAAGAAGATCTGACAATGGATAAGAGCAACAACGTTGAAGAAAGAGACAGTGGGGTTAATTCTGGCTTCAAAAGACCAAGCCTTAGGAACAAATGCATACAAAGCCAGAAATGAGAAGACAGCGATAAACAGCGAATGCTGCTTCTGCAAAGAAGCTGAAGAAATAAAACATCTGGTTAGCTGCTGCAAGAAGATCTTGCAGACTGATTAGAAACAATGACATGACAAAATATTAACGATGGTGAATTGGAAGATCTATAAGAAATACCATTTGCCTGCAAGCAAGAACTGGGGGGAACCACAAAATTGTTCCAGGCACATCTGGAATGTTAAGAATATGGTTTCCACAGATTCAGAAAATGTTTGCCATCCTGGTTATGGCCAATCATGCAAAACTAATTTACCAGAAAGGAAATGTGTACATTTTTTTCTACCTGTCTACCCCCAAAGTTAGACAAGACTAAGAAACCAAAGCTATAGAGGGCAGGACTGTTTTTTATTATAACTGCAATAGTGACAGCATCTTTCAGGCCTAAAAGTGCTTCTTCCTCCCTCACATTTTCTTCGTGTGAATTGCAGGTGGATGGGTGGGGTGGTCTGAAAAGTCATTCTCAAATTATTTTCTTGGCCAAGGCTCAAACCCCTCTTATTTGCTTCAGCAGAAACCTTTCCCCCTGTCCTTCAAGGTCAGTCCTTATATTCTTTACGCTATCACTTCTCTCAAGATTTCCAAGATGCCTACAGTTGCCTCAATCTATAATAGGTTGAAGACATCTTATTATTATTTTTTAAAGAATGCCTCTAGCCTCTGTGGATCCTATTTGCACTGTTGGTTATACAGTACAGATTAGGTTCCAAAGCCTATTTCTAAAACAGAAATAAGACCAAGAGCTTGAGAAATCTTGAAGAAGAAGAGAATGGTTATGGAGCATATATAGAATACTTTTGTTTCACTGTGGGATGATTAATTGTTACAAAGTTGGGAACATTTTTTTTTAGGTCAGTGTTATTTCCAGGAAATTCCTTCTCTTGAAAAACTTGCCAAGATTCCATCTATGTTGTCTAAGGGGTAGGGTTAACATATTTTAAATTGAAATAAACAAAATCTCAAAACAAAAATAATAGGCTGTTGTCTTAAATCCTGTCCATGCATTATGAGGAGACTCAAAGGTGTGCCACCAATATTCTGGAGAACTGGTTCTCTTGCATACCACATGACATCAGTTTCCCTGAAGGCACCTGCATTTTTTTCAGTTAATATCTGCAGGAGATAAGCTGCAACAACCTGGCAAAACCACATGCCACAGGATGCGTGTAAGCTATTTTCCCACAGGCATTTCCAATGAGCTGTTAATGAAATATTCTGGCTTAGGTAGTGCTTGAAATGGGTTATTTATTTTTAGCCATTTTAAAAATTATTTTTTTGTTAAGGCATGCAAATTTGCTAAATACAGATAAAGGAGGACTTCATAAACTACATTTCTATTTCTCTTTGAGTCCAATAATACAAACCAATCTAGTACAACGCACTTAAGGGTGTTATTGGATGTAGAATTGAGGAACTCTGTATTAAAGGTTCATCTGGATTTCTTATGGCCATTTTATTTCCACGGACCAAAATAAAACTATTTCTTTGTTAACTTTATACAACTTTCTGAATGTTTTCTGTATTTAAATTGAGTAAGTTATATGGGAATCTAATAGCAAAGCAGATTTCGGGATTACTGGTGCAGTTTTCAAATTAATTTTAATAAATTGTGCTCCTTTTGGCCTTGGGTCCACGTGTGAGCTGTTAGCTTTGCACCTGAGCAATGATGTGCTGTCCGAAGGTCAACAGCCATGTGGGCGCTAAATTTTCAGATGCTGTGATTTTGACAGGGTTAGCAACAGCTGCAGTCACAAGGCATACTATGAATCTGAAAAACATGAAGTGTTTCCATATTACTGAACCATGTAAAAACCCTGGTTCTGACAAATTCCATATCTGAACCTACATCACTTTCCCATGAATCCAGACGTTTGTTGGAAATACTTTCACAATGCTCATATTGTAATAGATGTATATTGGGTCATCCCATCCGTTGCTTTCGTGCCTTGTGAAAGAGCTGTTCCACTTCATGGCTGATAAATTGATAAACCTTATCAAATATGCACACCTGGTGACAGGACATTCCTTAGCATTAAGGAAGTGATTGAGAAAAGATCTATAATTTCATATTACCTGCCAGTATTTATCACACTACTATCCTGAAACATCCTGGAGTCAGGAAGTTCAAGTAATGTAGACCGAATACTTTCCATGAAGATTTGACAATATTCCAAATGACATAGGAACTCAAAGTTCAAGACAGAAGTATCTGACAAATGCTTATAATTAAGTGTTACTTTACCTGTGGATGCTTGAAAGCATTACTTATCCATTTTACTTATCAATCCTACTTACTTTTTAATCTGTTTGGGGGAACATTTTTATCTAGACGTTCCAAATTTATGCCAATGCTTTTCATAGACATTTATAAAAACTGCATTAAACTGTTTCTAATGCTGTGAGATACAATGATAGATAATGCCACTCTAAGCAATTACTTTCTGAAGTTGTAAATTTTGCATATACAGCGACACTGCTTTAGATTCATTTCTTTTTTCATTGTCTCAATTTTTCTAAAAATATACTTAATCTATACAAAATTCAATCACAAAATATTCAAATATTCATTGTTGTGAGGCTATCTACTTAGCCTCATTTAAATATGACTTACGTACATTTATCTGACTGAACAAAATGTCACTATTAGCTCCATGTTTAATGTAACCCAACTGAACCATTTACATTATTTTCCTTGAAGCTAAATTCTGTTGGCTGAATCCAAAATGGTGTGCTAAAAAAAGTAATGCAGGCAATCTCTTTGCAAAATTATTATTTGTTTATTTTTATTTGGCCCTTTTGTGTTGTCAGGGTTATGGGATCCATTCTGATTAAAACACAATCCAGTAATTACTTAAACTAAAGAAAATTATCTTAGCCACAAAGAAGTTCTGTTGAAATCATAGAACATCTGGTTTGAATTAAGATTTCAAGGTGAGGACTCCACAACTTCATTTACAGGATAAAAAAAGTGTTTGATTGCTTACACATTATTTTGAGGTAGATAGGATGACAACTGCTAAGCTTGTTATGGACACTATTTGTGTTCCCTCAGACAAATGTATGAGAGATCAATTGTAGCTTTAGACTTAACAAAGCAAAACAAAACAGAAAGCCTACTTTCCTCACTCTCCACAATGAAACCAAGATTCATCACACTCACTTTTTGAATGGGAATTGCAGAACTCCTTTGTTGTTTTTAAAATTAGCTTTGAACTGTTGCATTCCGATCATGATAGATGGACTATTTACATCCTATCCATATGTATAATCTTTCTTTTCAGCTGAAGCCTCAAATATTCTCATTTGTTGTGTGGAAAAATACACGTCCTGTGTTTAAAGTTGGTTTTGTTTTATTTTTCAAGAGATGTCTCCAAAAGCTTCCCTTTTCAAAAGAGGATAGAATAGGTGGCTGTTAGGTGAATTCATACCCGTGAAGGGATTCAGAACTCAGAACAATTGTCACCTCTTTTCTCAGTGACAGAAACTGTAATTAATGGTTTCTCCTGTTGTGGCTAAGGAGAAAAGAAAGGATAGAGTTGACAGACATTTTATTAATAGCTTCTACCATTTTACTATACATAAAAAGGCTTTCTTACTGGCTCTAATACTTCATTGAAAGATCTTTTTTATTTTTTTTAAGAGAGGAAATGTTGAGAATGGATAAAAAATGAAGACAATCTATCTGAGGCTGCTGAATGTTGGGTCTTCAATAATAAAATTAAAACTATTGTGACAGTTCCTATTGTGTCATTTAACCATCTGCCTCCTACTGGCACAATCAATAATGACATCTGTGGGCATGTTGTCATCCTCACCTAGTTCTTCTGTATGCGACAACAAAACCTGTCAATACTGTGTCTCATGGCTGCTTTACCAAGAAGATTTATCATTCAACTAGGTGTGGTATAGATTTGAGTGACTGCTCCCCTATTGTTATAGTGGGAACCCACAGGGGGATAGATATTCAACACGAAGCACAAGAAATTAGACATGCATCAACCAGAAGTGACAATGAGTTGCCCCACTAATCCACGGGGCACAGAGGAGTGGAAATTTATTTGGAGGACTTGGCTATGCTTGGGAAATTAAAGTGACAGAAAGGGAATGCAAAATTCAACAGGACATTGCTCCATAAGCCAGTGCACAAATGCCATCAAATAATCTAATCCTAACAATGGTATTTGTAGCTCCATATCCACTAATAAAGAAAGAATGGAAAAGTATTTCTGAATGAACTGAGCTTACGACAGAATAGGAAGTGATGACCACATCATTGGTAGGGGCACAGTCATTAGAATATTCATGTCTGCTCAGACACCATACAGGGGGAAAAATGTCATCCCTTGGAGAATGGCAAAAAGCATTTACAAGCCTATTAAAGTGATCACCGTGTTTCCATAGCCTGTTGGAAGAGGATGGGAAACTCTAATAGCAGGTGTCATAGCTCTCTCCCATCTCCTAGACAATGGAAAAACCTTGCTGCACCATCTCAGAACAAAAGTATTTGTATTTTTTATATTTTAGTGTGCCCGTTGAATCTGAGCTCATGTGGAAGGAACGGAAATCAAATAAATAAATGAGTGCCAGGGTTAACAGTGAACCACTGCAAGGTAGAATCAAACTCCCATAAATCTACTTCCTGCAGATGGACCTCTCTTTTTTCTTATGAACCTGATGAACTCTGCTCAGAAGTCTCAGAGGAAATACTTCACCTGGCAGCTCTTAACTAGGAAGTTATGCGTGACCAAACCATTGCAACTAAATGCTATTAACAGAATGCAGCTGAATGCAAATACCGATTAAAAGGAATCGGTTTTCATATTAAGCTGGGAATTCCTCAAAACATGGCATGTAAAGGGAAGTCTAGTGTTTGCATAGATAAGGTGCCCCATCTTTTCCCATGTTGACATCACATTTTTATGGCATCGAAACATACTATCTAGCATTTCCCAAAATCCAGCCTTCTATGCAGAAAAGCATTTACTCTTGAATGTTTTACATTATCACTGGTGGTACGGTTCAATATTGTTGTTGTTTTTTTAAAAATGAAAGTGTTTTACCACATGGATTCACAATAACATAATCAGGGGAAAAAATAGTCGGGGTCCATTGTAAGTCACATAATCCTCTTTTTAAAAGCAAACAAGATATTCATCAGCAAAGGTCTCCATGTTTTATTGGGAGCACTGCTAAGACCCAACAAGGCACCTTTGCTACCGAGCCCTGTTGTATCACAACTGGAAATCCTGACAGATTTATGTCCTTTAGTTCATTAACCAAACACCCCCTTAGCCCCCTCCTGCTTAGGAGTTCTAAGATGGATTTATTTTATTTTATTTTATTTTTATTTTACCACATCCTGAAGCCACTAACTTCGAAGGCAGCTGGAAGTGTGCTGTTTCCACATTGATCTTCCAGCAGCCATTCATTTTCCCTAGATTTTTTTTTTCAGTGTAAGCTTCCTTGTTGGGAATATGCTAATGACATCTGCCATGATTAGTGATTTTCTTTGAATCGCTATTCCTCTGTGGGCAAAGCAATCAGAAAGGGAGAAGAGGAGATTTACTTCTTCCTTGTATGCCTTCCTTCAGCCATCTGGTCTAGCTTAATTCATTTGAATAAGATCTGCAGTTTGAGGTTCTTTACTGTGGCATTCAGAGGCATTTTAAAGCTTAAAAAGGAGTTAATGGTGATCTGTCTGAGTCAGCGGCATGGCCCTGTGATGGCTCGCCTTCTGATGGCTTAGCGGGCCAGATTAATGTTATTAAAATGAAGAAATGAGGTGAGGGGAAATAAATTTCAATGCTCCTTAACAGCTTCATTATTTTAGATGTTTTTTTGTGAGGCAGTTATTATCTGGAACATAAATGCCAGAAAATGCATTTTTGAAAGCAACAGTATTTTATTTTTTTAAACCAGCATTGTTAATCTAAAATTACCTGGATGGGGAAAAGAACAAAAAACGATGGAAGAATTATACTGTTAGAATAAGAGCAAGAAACAGATCCTCACTTGTGAAATATAGAAAGAGAAAGACAGTAAGCAAAAGAAAGAGAGAGGAAGAATAATGGAAGCTGGGAGGAAAAGGTTAGGAAAAAAATCATTATTGTTGTAATAGGCGTGACCTACCTTTATCTTAATGCCAATTAATTTTTCTCTCATTTAAAAATCTGCCCCTCAAAGGGAGATCCAGATCAAGTTTGTAATACTGAATAATTATAGATAAAATACCTTGAGTCTGACAACATCAAGCACACTGAAGTCATGAAGGTTAGTATTAAATGCATCGTGAGAGTGAAGAAGATCCTGAAGTTCAAACTTTGTGGAGCAAATATATCAAAGTAATTATCTCCTGGACAGTTCCAATCATTAGATACACAGCTGGAATAGTGCACTGGATTCAGACAGAACTAAAAGCTCTGGATAGGAAGATCAGAAAAATGGTAACAGATCATGCCCTCCATCCATGCAATAATGTTGACAGACCCTACTTACCAAGGGAAATAGGTGGGTGTGCAATGTCACAAGTACACCAGACAATTGAAGAAGAAAAACGGGCATGGTAAGAATATCTGAAGGACAGTGAAGAAGATGTACTGAAGCTAATATACCAGAAAGGCTTACTGTACACTGGAGGGATCAAATTGGCCTACAATGAAGTCCAAAGAAAGAATAGAAAAGAAACATCGCAAGGCAAAGTATTACATGGCCAGTACAACAACAACAGCAACAATAACAATAGCAACAACAAAAAAAAACCAGAATTGAGAAGACAGCAACAGACAGTAAGTGCCTCCTATGCAAAGAAGCTGAAGAAACAGTGCACCACCTAGTAAGGTGCTGCAAGAAGACTGCACAAACTGACTACAGCAGCGGCATGCCAAAGTAGCAACAATGATCCATTGGAAGATCTGCAAGAAATATCATTTGCCTGTAATTGGTGGGACCATAAAATAGAAAAAAAGTCATAGAAAATGAAGAAGTTAAATTGCTCTGGGACTTCAGGATCCAGACAGACAGGCACCTGCAAAATAACAGTTGTCGATAAGAAAGACAAAAAAAGTCTGGATAGTGGATGTGGCAGTGCCTGGAGACAGCAGAAGAGAAGAGAAAGAACTGGAGAATATAGCAAAATACAAAGACCTACAAATAGAAATAGAATGATTATAGCAAAGGCAACCAATAGTAATAGGCCCCTTGGGTGCAGTCCCAAAACAACTGGAGCACCACTTGAACATCATAGGCATTGACAAATTTGCCATCAGTCAATTGCAGAAGGCAGCTTTAGTTGGAACAGCTTCCATCCAACGACAATATCTGTAACACCATCAAACATCCAGATTTGTCTATCCCAAATGATGAAATGCCAAATGATGAAAATGCCAAATATTATTATTATTGTTGTTGTTGTTATTGTTAACTTTTATTTGTTAAGCATGAAATTCGGTCAACTGAACATTTAAAAATGTATCACAAATATTATTATGTACGTGATACAATTATCGCTACTATTATTATTGTTGTGGTTATTGTTATTGTTATTGTTATTGTTATCTGGTTTCAGTTGAAAAAGTAAAGTCCATTCTGGCTGAAAAATGATTGCATTTAGCTTCCTTTTCAGTTCAACTCAAGCACCTGATTACATTTTGGATTTGCCATGTCAAAACTAGTTACGTTTAACCTCAACTTTTAATTGTTGAAACTCCTGATATTTTGTAGAAAAATGCGGAATTTTACCACCTTTAGAGAAATAACCTCAATTCAAGTGGGGGAATGGAAATGACAAAGAACGATTCTCCTATGTGAAGGGTTAATAGAAGCAGAAAATAATCCATATGTTGCAACACTTATCTCAAATGTTAAGAGAGCCTTACAAAGCCCCAGTGATTTATATTTTCATAGTTAGACACATAAAACTTGCAGCTTCACTATTTAGAGTGCATAATTCCCCTCAAAGCTTGTGGCTCAGCCCTTTAGCTCCAATTTTCTATAGAAATTAAATGGTATCTATAACTGAATTGTGAATAAATATTCTTCCCTTTCTTCTCCTTGACCCCGTGTTCTTCCCTCTGCCAGTAGCTTCTTCTGTGCTGGAGACTGTAAATTCCTTTTAAAAAATTTATTAACATTTTAAACAAGAAAGATGAAAACTAACAGAAACCAGTATTTAGAATCAAGAAAAGAAAGAAAAGGCAAAGCCGAAAGCCCAATAAAATCTATAAATGGTTTCCAGTCAGCATTAAACTTCATGTCTTTTCTCTAATCAAAGATGTCAATTTGGCCATCTCAGCAACTTCCATATTGTCACCATCCAATGTGTGTAGTGTTAAGTCTTTTCTGCACACAATATAATCTTGCTGAAATTATCATGTAGGAAAAAAAAGTTCCCTAACTTTTCCCCTAAAAGAAAATCTTCTGGTTTCAATTGGAGACTGTAAATTCCTGACAGAAGGGAATCTTCTTTTCTTGTTACTCTTCAAATCTGGACACAATTTCTGTTTATCAAATGTTAATGCATCATACAATCAGTAAGAACCCTTTGTTTTACTTTCCACTCTAACCAGGAATTAGTTTATTCTTTGTGAGTCTGATAATTGACCTTAGATGCTGTTTGAACAGGGCATTTTTTTTTCTTAAAAAAGAGACTCTAGTTTATCAAACTAGATAGTATTCAGGATGTGTTTGCTTTGGCACACCTGAAGATCTTCAAGACCAAAAAAAGACGTTCTGATGTATCACATTTCTGCTACTTATCTCTGAAAGTGTGAGAACCAACCATTACTGAAGCAATTAACATTTCCTTTTTGATTGGAAATTTCCTACAGAATAGACTTTGGCTGCTGTCGAACTGGGTGATTGCACAATAGGATTTCTTCCCCCTTTGGTTAATAAGTACACTCTCTGACCCCTTGTATATGGAACTTGATCCCTTCACATCCAATTTAGGAAAGTATCACAAATGAATTGTGGCAGATTCTTCCTTGACTGTGGGAAGAGTAAGAAGGATGGTTTCTGAACCGGGAAATGGTAGGAACAGTCTCTAGCCAGGAAGAACTTCAATGAGGTTTCCCAAAGTCCGCCAAGAGTATTAAAACTATGACATACAAATGAAACCCTAGCTCCGGTCTATGTCGTTCTCACTCAGAATGGCTGAGTTGGGGATTTCCATGATGGCTGGACTCCAACTTGGTGTCTCAGATAGGGCAAATAAAGGCAGCCAGAAAAACAGCAAAAGGGTTATACAGAGATCAGGAAAAACAGAAAAGAGATGGAGATAGCAGCACCCAAAACACAATTGTTAAATGCCATAAAATGCTGGGACTGGGAATAGGCTGCATCCATAAGGACTGGGATCTTTGCAAATCACTGAAATTGTCTGTGAGTAAGACGTTCTACAGGAAAGCATGCACTTCCTGTCCAAATATAATCCATTATAAAAGTCTCGGTGACTGAAAACTGACTTTAATTTTTTTAAAAAAAACAACTATTAAGATGTTTATGTTGTTGGCTGTGTGTTTACCGACAAACAGATAGACAAGCAGAAGTTATTCAAGTATGATTGGGCTGTAAATCTTGCTGGGGTACAATTCTTTCCTCCAGGTGACAATTATTTCTTCCAGGGCCACCGTCTTCTGGTCTGTGCAGAAGAAGAGCCAAGAAGGATATAGGCATCTTTCTCTGTGTATTTCAATCTGCTGATTCTAAGTTCAGTTGATTCTAAGTTGAATCTGCTGATTCTGTGGCTGCATTCACACAACTATTTCTTTGGTTTTTATTAAACTAAGCCAGAGGACTGGGTAACCACAGAAAACTAACCAAGATTAATGCTAACCAAGATTAATGCTTTATGTGAATCTCCTATGGCCTAGTTAAGCATCTTGTGTGAATGCCAACTTTATATGTGAGTGCCTGTGAGTGTTTTGTAGATGGTCCTGAGCTAATAGTTCATTGCTGGGTTATTTGTTCATTACTTATGGCCAAACTGTATAATGTAGCAGCCAATATATAATTATTTAATCGTGTCCTTGGTCACCTAAGGCATAAACCAGGAGATGATGAGGATGATAATGTTTTTGATGAAGAAGATTTGCAGAAAAAGGACTATATATGGAAATGGAAAAATCCTTAGTCACTTTTCTTTGTGGAGAGTGACAGATGTTTATTGTGTTTATATTCTTCATATTGAACATTGAACACATAGATCAACAAAACTCTCCTACCAATTACAGTTCTGAGAAGAAACTTGCAATTTCTATGGGGATAGAAATCAGGCAGCTGATGAAAACTTTTGGAGAAGAAGCATTTGATTTCTTGTCTTGACCAATAACATGCAGAAGTCATCACATTATGTTCGGATGAAAACAGTGCCTATGTAGTGAAAAGGCCAGGTGAGAAGTTTGCGGAAAGCCACACTTGCAGATTAATAATCCTAACATTTGAACTTCAATGGGCAATTATTATACTTCAGTGCAAAATACAAAAAAAAAAGAAAAAGTCAGCATCTGAAATAGTTTCATCAAAAACTCAAGGAGGTGAAACTTTATTTGTGAACTCTGTCCCAAAGTGTAAGCCTAAATCACTTGGTCTTAATCCTAAATTTCATTCATAAAAGAGTCTATGACTTTTAAACACATGCTGTAAATCAACTTTTTATATAATTACTTGGGCAGTTTCATCTAATTCCTCCAAGAAAATTAATGTGATTGTTTGGATATGGATGGTTTATGTCTCTTTATATAATCTATTTGCTCGTAATCTATTATCTCCTATTACAGAAGATGGCTCATTTGGCTGAAGACTATAGTGTTCAGCTAAAATAATACATTTGCGGTAGTGCTACCTAATGCTTAATGTGGGGTTCAGGTCATTTTCTCCAATGAGCATGATATCCTTTTGGGTGGTCTGGTGGGGTCGACCCTTGGGACAATGTTTAACAGTGGTTCCAGTTCTTTCTGCTGGAATATTCCAGATGTTGCTGGTGGGTGTAATGGAATGTGTAGCTGTCTCTGGGAAATTGGGGGGGCGGGGGGAGGAAAATTGCAAATGAGGCACCTCAGCCAAGGGGAAGGGGAAGCATTATGCTAGGTATAAGTTGAGTGGCAGAACTGCTTTGGTGAGCTTTTGAGCTTCAGTTATGTTACCTTATTAAGCAGTAAAGATATTTTTGGAAATCCGAGTGGTTCTCCTTTCCTGAGTTTGCCAGCCTTGCAGGGCTTCACAATGGGAGATTGCAGTTTGCCACAGAGGATAGAACTGTGGTATCCCACAGGGTTCTTTATTGCCCTTATGTTGTTTCACACATCTACATGAAGGAACATATCACAGAATGGGAGCCAATTTCAGTAATGGTCCAAATGAAGCAGACAAGCTAAAAGGAAGAGGGAGATGCTATTGGTAAGGAGACAAATAGATTCAGGGACTGAACCAAAACCTGTGAACCCAGAAACAATAGATTTGGGAATGCTCCTTGATTCCAAGCTGTCAATAGGTTATCAGGTGAAAAGCGGGTTGGCATAAATACAACCCTTCCTAGTTGGTCAGATTTGGCCAGAGTGATCCATCATTGGGTTACAATTCAACTGGATTACTCCAATGTGCTCTAGTTTCCTTTAAAAGTCTGAACAAAATAGCATCTGATACAAAATATGGTAGCCAGGTGCCTATTAGTGCAAGGGACAGAAAACAAATGACTTCAGTCCTGAAAGATTTTCACCAGCTGCAAACTGTATAACAGATTCAATTTCAGGTAACTGTGCTTGTCCTCACCATGTGGTCTCCATGTTCCAACTGTCCTCAAAACAAATGGGAAGTTAGCTTGTGCTCTAAATTGACAGGGCTCCTGCCAATGTCACTGCTACTCAAAGCAACTGTACATATTTTCTTTTTTTAAAATTTTCTTGATGCATGATTAAGCTAATATTTATTTTACGCATGTATTTATATCTTATCTATTATTTTTTATAAATAACTCAAGGTGGAGAACATACCTAATACTGCTTCCTCCTCCTATTTACCCTACAACAAGAAGCCTGTGAAGTGAGTTGGGCTGAGAGAGAGCGACTGGCCCAAAGTCACCCACCAGCTTTCAAGCCCTAAAGTGGGAATAGAACTGGTCTCCTGGTTTCTAGGCTAGCACCTTCTCCACTAGACCGAACTGTATCCTGAGCTATGTCAGAACAAGTCCCTGCAATTTTCTTTGCAAGCTTCACCCCCCCCCCCAGAAGTGGTTTCCCATTGGGGCAAAAAAAAAGAAATTTTTTTAAAAAGAAAACAGTAGAAGGTGAAGAAATTGACAGACTAATGCTTACTATTAAGGATAAAGAAGAAACTAAATATTTTTTGACACGGG
>JANHFL010001687.1:561962-598627 GCA_032468155.1 Oxyrhabdium leporinum | reverse complement strand
ACATACATACATACATACATACATACATACATACATACATACATACATACATACATACATACATACATATATATATACATATGGATATGGATAACAAAACCATTGAGGATTGACATATATATATATACATTCAGTTGCCATTTCTGACCTAAATTTAGGCAGAAATACCATAGCAACCAAGCATTAATATATACTGATTTAGCCTAGTGATATGATGCTTTAATAATCTAAAAGGGGATTAGTTAAGTTCAAGATCTATCTAGGTTTGTTTCTCTTGAAGACTCAATCTTATTTCTAACTTTAGTTGGAGGCAAGATACCCAAATATCCATAGTGATAGTGTTGATAGTACCCCAGAGGCAGCTGGCACATCACTGAGAGAGAGAAAAAAATGCTGGATGAAAATAAGCCTTGAGGAAATTCAGAAGTTCTGTTTTTATATCTTCATTAACACTGATATTTTAACTAACGTGTTTCTCATAACATTAAGAAATGAAATCCTTAACTAATAGATGTGCAAATAATTTCTTGTACCTTCTTGTAACGGGTGGGTATTGACAGGAGGACAACAACATGGGTATGAAATGGATTACTCAGATAGAAGTATAATTTTAATTTATATTGCCATGCTTTGAACACATCAAATTAAACACTGGAACTATTTCCTGACCAAGATCATTTTGAATGTTGTTATAATGATATCATTTATTATGTTCAGATTACTTACTTCATGGTACTTTCATGTCATATTTTTCCCAATTCTTTTGGAGTTGAAGACACAAAGGTTAATGATCAAAATTTGGGCACATGGCAACTGGCATGTATTAATGACAGTTGCACTGACCCACGGTCATGTGATAACCATCTGTAACCTTCCCAGCCAGCTTTCAACAAGCAAAGTCAATGGAAGAATTAAGATTCACTTAATGACATGCCTGATTCACTGAACTGCTATAATGATTTGCTTAACAACTGCGTCAAAAATGTCATAAAATGAGGCACAATTTGCTTTAACACATCTGCCTCACTTAGCAATGGAAATTTTGGACTCAATTGTGATCATAAATTGAGCACACCTGTACTAAAGTAACTTTAGAATTAGCTTATCAGCTTGTCATCCATCACCTTTAAGACAGACTTCCATTTACTGACATTATAGTCACTCTGGTTCTCTGTATTTCTCAGTTAATCTGAGTATATTAAAATCCTAAATGTATGAATTACGGACTTTTGTGTGCCAATTGAAAGAGGAAAAATGCTAGCTTGATGAAAACTTGGCATAAATTAGTCACAAAACATTCAGAAACGCTATCTTATCTCTGAAGAACACAGAGGATCTGCATAAAAATTGGATGTAGTGATTGTTTCATCTAAAGAGTATTTGATTTACTCTCTTCTATTTTAAATAATGCAATGTAATAAAATATGAAATCTGTTTTTCAGCATATATGCAATTTTATTCTGAGTAATACCCTGTCCATATATTTTTCTACCTACTTGGCAGTCTTGGTAGAGACCAATTGTTATGTCTGAACTATATCAACACCAAATCTTTTGAGAATATTAGAAAAAACATCCATCCGTTTCTCCTCTGTTCTGTGATTACATTTGTATAATTCTGTATTATCTTAAAACCTTTGATATCAAGTGAGTTTAAATTGTCAAGTATGGTACAATAAGCTCATAACCTCTGTTCAATACAAAAGTAGCATATTATGAATAAGTCACCTTTGCCAGCTTTGGAGGCTATTGATACCATATCAGCCCAGTATACATAATGGGAAATATTAGATAATTACTATTCAGAAACTGAATTTGCCACTGTAATTGTTACCCCATATAGACATTTCTTTCCAACTATAAATAACTTTTAATGCATTTTCCTATTGTTTGATAATAGACAAGCTTTTGAAATTCACTATTTTATTGATACAATTCTTGAGAAATTGCAAACCAGCAAATCTATATGAAACAAAGAAAGACACAATAGAACATGTACCACCGGTTAATCACTTAAATTAAGACCCAAAATTTGTTGAAAGTCAACGTTCATATATGAATAATCACCACTGAAATATAAACCTACAATATATGTTTCCCCTTCTTTGAAGGGAATATATTGTTAGTCTTTTTTTTTTTTTGGTACTGAACTTTTGCAACATTGATTTGGGATTTTTCACATTTACTGTAATTTACATCATGCAACTTTTATAATACATATTGAAAAACTTGAGTAAAAATCTCACTGGGTATTGTGTTGAATAGAGGTTGTAACAAGAGCTCCTATATTAGCTGTTCTGTGTCCACTTGTTAGCAGAAAGCGGCTGGATTATCAAGGAATTAATGGATAACAATTAACACTATAAAACTGTGTGAATGGAAAGAGACCTGGGTAACTTCCACGATTCCAATTTCCATTTATTCTTTTTCACCATTTAAAAACAAACGCGGAGGGCTCTGAAAATAAGTGAAAATTGATTGCTCTTCAACAACATAAATTACACTTTTGTTTGAATCCAGCCTTCATGAGGTGGAAGCGCAAACCTGCATTTGAATTCCTAATGATTCTTCCCATTGTCTCCTTGCTGTTAGAACCTGCCACTCACCAATGAAAGGTACTAATCACTACCAGAAAATTCCAGTGCAGTAGACAAAAGTACCAGCCAGGGCAAAAATAAATAAATAAATAGAACCAATTGGTCATGGATGGAAAGGAAATTTCGCTCGGGAATGCACTGCACAATGGAATTGATTAAGACTAGCTTCCCTCACATCCAAAGGCTAAGACTTAAATTTCAAAGTCAGGCAAACCTCGCCAAAATAACTTATAGTCATTATCTGTGCTCTGTCTGAACCGCTGTGAAATCTCATGGCTGTGACAAGTGTTTTTGACTTCAACAGTAATGGAAGCAGTCATTGTGCTTCCCCCCCCCCTTTTTTCTCTCTTCTATATTATGAAAGTAGATACAGTCAGATGTAGTGCTTAGAAATCCTTTAATTAGCTCTGATGCTCTTTTGCAGGCCTTTCCAAGCTGATCCTCTCTCTCTCTGTCTCTCTCTCTCTCCCTCTCTCTTTTTAAAGATCTTACTAATTGTATAGTTTATTAGGACATCTCATACATAATACTCCCTATCACAGCAGGGGCCCTTAAGCGACAGGCCATAATGGCTTGCAAAAGCAAGACATACAGAGAAGAGCCATGCAACACACTGTTACTTCAGGTCACAGGGACATAAAAGCAACCACTAGATTGTTGTTTAGAAATTTTGAAAAAGAATATAGCAAATCTTACGTCCTTCACGTCCAAGCTTCGGTATCTTAAAAAAAAAAAAAAGGAAAAAGCATTCAATTGAAATGTTTATGAATTTACAATTGTACTGAAAAACAACCACAACAACAACCACAATTGTACTATTGAGGAAGACAAGCATTGCATGATGATGGTGACAATTGATATAGCATTAAAAGGAAAGAATTGAAAACAACAATTGTTATTATTTTTCTTAGTATACACACACACAAACACATCTTTTCAGGACACAAGCAAGGTATTTTAATTGCTTAACATTTCACAATTAAACTTCAGAATTCAATTTTCTTGGGTAACTCACAGGAAAAAAATAAAGTTTTTTTTTTCATAACCGAAAGGAAAAAAAACCCACACTACAGTATTTTCAATACATTTTGTTGCTTTAATTATGTATTTGTTCAGTGATGCAGTCAGGCAATGTTTGTCTTAGATATATCTTTAGATGGTAATATATATTACTTTCCCTACCTCAAAAAGTAATAATCCAGTTTGGATTTATTTGAGGAGAGGAGTTATAATGTTGCCTATAATATATATGTTTCTACATGCTTATGTGTAGAAAGAGTTGCTTTTAGAGGACTTTATTACAACCTACTTGTCAGTTCCAAACATTACTGGTAAAAACAAGGCAAGGAGAACATACTATATATTAATCCAAGCAAAGTCTCAGATTGTCCATGAAAACTCCATGCTATTTTTTAACCATCTGCCTCCCTCCAGAAACAATAAAAGAAAGTGATCTTGGGAGTAGTCCTCATATGTGTTTTTTTTCCCATGTAGTCATTAAAATGACAGAAATTGTGTCTATATGCCTGTGTGTTTGCAGTCCCCCAAAATCACTTCTAAGGTTTCTCAACAGAGATGTTTATACACAATTGTGGGGGTGGTAGGAGCCTTACAAAAGGGACCCTTGAACACTGTGATCGTCCTAAAATGATCCATGAATTTTCAATGTATAATGTGTGAATAAAATTGAGTAACAAACAAACAAGCAACGCAATTACTACAGTTGGGGGATAGTTTTGACAGGTGATGAGTCACCTCTCCAAACTAGTCTTCGGTATAAGTGTCCAGTCTGACTGAGCAAGTCCAATTAAGGGTTGTTCAGACAAAGGGAGAGCTTGTTTTAACAATTCTCCCATTTTTCTCTCACAAGCCACAATCAACTTAAAAAAAACCAACACCTTTGTGATCCTCTCTAAATGATTTATGACCTCTTGGGGAGTCACAACCCATAACTTGATAACTTCTGCTTTCTCTCTCTCTCTCTCTCTTTTAGAGATGCATTATAAAGTGTTTCAGTCTTAAACATTAAACAGAAATAGCCACATAGTGACTGGCAATTGTGATAGGACAGAAGTACATCTGGGTGGCCGTTCTTTGTTAAAAATTCTCAGTATTTTACCACTGGATTAATGATAAAAGCATCATGACTGATTTTGGAAAATGACTTCCTTGTGTCTCTCAGCCATGCCATATTGGTGATATTTCAAATTCAAAATTATAGGAGTACCATCTGATAATGCCTTTCTTCATATCCAGTGCTAACTAATGATTTCTTCATAAAAAGGAACCATGTACCAATAAAGGAGAATATTTGTAGCTCAGGGTTGAAATGAGTGGGTCCTTTGTGGTTTCTGAGCTTGCTTGTTTTCTTGCAGACATTTCATTACCCAAACTAGGTAACATCATCGGTGCTAGTAAGGAGTGCTGTTTGCTGTCAGTTTATATTCTAGCCTGGCTGTATGGGTGGAACATATACTCAACAATACATAGGACTGAAATAATAGAATATTGATAATTCCCAACCATATCAGAATCATCATAGCAGGATCCAAATGGTTAAATAAAGTCTAGCATTCTTACGTGACCAGATTTCCAGTTGGATGCCCAAATGTTCATCTGGATTTTCATGAATTCTTGATTCATGGATGCTGTTGTATTCTGGCACATTTTATATTTGCCCTGTTTGAATCCTGTTACTGAATATAATGCAGGGCAAAAGCATTCCTTGGTTACATGTACGTATGCCAACAAAACACTTTAGACCACTCAGGACCTCATATTTATGGGCAAGCATCCTGTGTGAGCATGAAATATGAAGTGCTGGGATCCTTTTATTTTCCAAGCTGCATTCAACCCCTTTCAAAATAGTGTCCTACCTTTCTAACTGAGATGTTGGGTTGGACAACTTTCTGGCATATATCTATGAAGCAAATGAAAGCCAGTTTGGTCTAGTAGTTAAGGCATTAGGCAAGAAACTAGGAGACTGGTTTTAGTTCTAGTCCTGTCTTATCCATGAAAGCCGGATGAGTGTCATTGAGTCAGTCAACCTCTCTCAGACCAAGTCACCTCCAAGGGTTGTTGTGGGGACAATAGTAGGTCTTCCTGTATACAGATAATAGAAGACCCCCCTGTATACAGATACAGAAGCTGTATTAACTATGTTCTCCACCTTGAATTATTTGTAAAAAGTAACAAAGGTGGATATAAATAAGTAAAGTCAGTCAGTCAGTCAGTCAGTCAACTCATATTCTTGCCATCATGCTTGTTCTATAATAGTTTGACCACTCTGGTTCTGAAAATTGGCACAAATAATGACCCAGCCAATATCCAAGTTTGGAGCCATTCTAGAGAAGGAGAAAGAAAGAGGTCAAATTTGTTTCATGATAATTTGTTTTACTTGCATAATAAGGGTCCTTCAGGCACTTTCATCTTTGAGCATATTCATCACAATGCCATCTAGTCCTTGGATAAATATGGATTTACTTAAAGCATTTTTCCTAAGGCTTAAAAACAACAACAATTATTTTTAAAATAATATTCAGAGCATCTTGCCATGCAGGAGCAAATTGAAATCACTTTCCTGGATGTATTTGCCAAGAAGCATTGACCCAAAAGAAACCTACAACCTTTACTATCACTTTAGATTCAGCTGCTGTAATTCAGAACATTATCAAATGGATGGTAGCTCCATTAAATAATAAAGCAGCATGCTGAATATCCAAAGAACTGCTTTATAAATACCGGCTCTATACATACGTGTTCATGCTTCTCAGAAAGGAAAGAAATCCTTTCCTTCTTCTTCACTTCATTGTACAGCCAAAAACTAAATTGGTTTAATTTTAAATCTTAAAATTTTGCAATTTAATTTCATGTAAATGCAAAAGATTTCTGCTTTGTTAACTCCTACTACTGTGAAAATAAATAAAACAAAATAGTAGCTAAATTAAAGTAGACATTAAAAATAGTCTTCAATTATATTTGAACAAGGACAATGGTAAATGGAGAACAATGAATTGCAATGTACTGTGCAGTTGAAACAGTTTAGCAATTATCAGATAACAGAATTTTAATGTCAGTAGTGTAGTTTGAGAGATATTTATTATTCTATAAAGGTAACATTTTAGTCTGCTTCTGAAGGACAAATTAGATGTACCCTTTAGCCATTGCATATAAAACATATAATAATTGCAAAATCTTTTACTATAATTCCTGGGTAACTTCCTAACCAGAAAACACCAATAAAGTAATTTCTTTTATTCATTTCAACATGCAGCACTTACTCTGCAATATAGGAAATAAATAAATATCACTTTTCAAAACGACAAAGAATGTCAGGATTCATTTCAGAGCAATGATAATTGTGTAGCACAGCATGAACCAAATGTAACATGCATTCAGTATAATACACTTATCTTATTTAGAGTCTCGGAAAGCTATTCTCAACAACCTTGATCTAAATGTGAGTATTTTCAGCAATTCCAACCATAGCACTGATGGCGTTTCCTAGTTTGGGCAATGAAATTTCTGCAAGACAACAACCGAGCTCAGAGAGCACCAAGGTTCCCTTGTTTCAGCCTTGAGCTACACATATTCTTCTTTATTAATTCCAACCATTTGTGCTATCTGCCCATCCTGACTTTTAATAATGATAAGTCAGTTTCTGCCCTCTTATTCTGAAATGCGAATGCCAGCTCAAAACAATTAGCTACTTTAGGTAAAAGTATGTTGGTACCCGTTCTGTACTCCAGATATAAATATCTGTTAAACTTGCAGCTAAATTTTATATAAGGTGTGTGTGTGTGTGCGTGTGTGTGTGTATGCATATATGTCTGTCTGTCTGTCTGTCTGTCTAATAAGGAGTTAGTATTCCCATCACTTACAGTTGAGATGGAATGTTGTCCTGATTCCCTAAAGGGAAGGAATGTATTCCAGAAGAGCAAGAGATCAAAAATTCATATAATTTGTGTGATAGAAAGAGGGCAAAGATAGCTCCTTCCTAATAGTTCCAAGAATATATGTTCTCGCAAGATTGTGCATATGGGTGAGGAGTAATAGAGAAATTTGCTTAGAAGAACCATAGTGTGTCTTTATTGGTTTTTAAAGCCTGGCAAAGGCAAAAGGTACTTTTGGCAGTCCAGAAAGACTATGGATTCCAAACAAAATAATGAAAAGCTATCACTGCTTTCCTTCTCCTACCTGCTTCCCAAGAAGACACTTTATTTTGAACAATGATAGGACCAATTCCATCAACCAATTCAGGAAGCCTATAAAGAATTGCCAATCTGTTTTTGAATGGTTCTCCAGTAGCTCACTGCATTAAACCACAATCCACTAATAGTGCCAAGCTTTACATTCAACTCAGGGTGCTGGCTGCAGTAAATGGTTATTCAGTGAGGAGACCCTCCCCTAATAAACAGATAAGAACAAGAAAAATTTGATCTATGGACAACATAAAACAGTGATGCAATTAATAGACAAATCCCATTCTTTATCCAAGTGTCCCAATCTTGAAGTGGAGCCAAAAGTTCCTTATATGCAAAACATGGGTCACTGAAAATGTAGGACATAAATTCCAGAAACAGAGAGAGTGAAAATGAGTGAGACAGACAAATAAACAAACATGCTGTTGGCTGGCAAGCAAGACATTTTGACAGGGAGATGTTTGCTTCTCTATTTACTTCTAGGGCATTTTTGAAAGTGAGATTGAAATTCAGGCCCTGGGTAAGTCAGACAGCTGAGTGGATTTAGGACTCATCAGCTTCTTAACTCCTTTAGCTCAGTCCCTAGCCCCTGGCATAACCTGTTTCATTGTCTGATTTTCTAGTCTCAGACAGAGTTGGCTCAGCCGTGGGAGATGAAATTCAGGGTAAGATCCCCCTGTGTGCTTGGAGTCTCTTTTCCATTCTAGCAAGTGAAAATGTTCTAACATGAAGACTGTCTTATAAAATGTACAACTTTCTCATAACTTTCTGGTGTAGGGAGCTTTTCAGTGAATTATAAACAGGGACTTATATGCAACTTGAAGTCTTGCCTGCATTATTCAAAACCCAAGTTGCTCGAATCCAGATAATGAAACCCACAGTTCCACCATAGATTCCCAGTTTACATTTTTCATTTTACCTTTATGGGAAATGCAAAACCAAAGAAATCACAGCTTTGTTAAATGAGTTCATCAGGTGATCACTTGGATCACATAGGAAACTATATATATATATATATATATTCTCGGGTTATTGTTTTCTTAAAAGTTGGAATAATTGTTGATGTCTTCAATTGATTCTCTGAATGAAACTATATAGCTATAGATCAGTTACTACAAAACTTTTTAAATTTTGATGCTGAAAAATTAATCAATTCACCTCTTTTTTCACATGTTTAACATATGGATAAATATAATAAGGAAGTTATGGGAAAATTGGTTTAAACCTCATACAACTTGTTGAAAGTTAAATTCTATCTGCTTAAGCTATATATTATTTTTCTATTTATGTAAGTCATGATGTAAATTGCAGTTACACATCATCATATGTTTTCATAGTTTTCAATGTAAAAGTTTTAAATTTAATATCTTGGTATAAATTTTTAAAAATTCTGTAGAAGACAGTAAAGTGAATTTTTTAGGACTTATTCAATAAGTACAACATTAACCATTGTTCAAAATGTAGCAGGTATATCCATTTTCAGAGGTGGAAAGGCAGCTTATTTTAGCAAAGATGGACTTTAATCATTAGTTGCTGGCTTGTAAATAAACAACATACTGTCTTCACTTTCCCTGAAGAACAATCCCACAGAAGTTAATGCAGGTTTTTAGAATAGGATTTCAGCCCCAAATGTGTAAGACTGAATATTCTATGATGATTTCATTTTACGGGACTTTTTGTGCAGTTACATCTGCTTACCCTTTTTCAGTATGAACATAGAAAGAAAACAGTTTAGGAAAACTTTTGAATGGTAATATTTAATAATGAATATGAATAAAGATAATATTGCTAATTAAAAGTAAGTTAAAATAAATGCCAAAAATAATGAAGGAAGGAAGGAAGGAAGGAAAGAAGGAAGGAAGGAAGGAAGGAAGGAAGGAAGGAAGGAAGGAAGGAAGGAAGGAAGGAAGGAAGGAAGGAAGGAAGGCAGGCAGGCAGTTTCTAATATATATCATATTTTATAGCATAGGTGTTAACTGCAGGTTGTGCTGGTAAGTAACGAAGGTGCTTTTTCAGAGGCAACTGGACTTTCTGGTTTTTCTTTGACTTTAACCACTTGCTAAAAGAATGCAAATGTCCTGCTGTCTGCAAGGAATATAAATCCTTCTATTCCCCACCATCCAATCAGAGCTGAAGAAGCTTCTTGGATGAGAAGCGAAATGTCTTTAAAAAAAATCAGAAAATCCATCTGCTTCTTGAAAAAGCACCTGTGGTACAATCTTTGCTGTTCCTGTTGTCATGATTTTTCTTCATTTCCATTTTACAGAATGAGGTAAAATCAAGGGAAGCTCCACCCCGAGCCAATGGGCAAAAGATACAGCAGTCCTTCCCCATCTCCTCACCAAGTGACTGGGGAAGATAGTAGCAAGATGTTATGAAACCTTGACTGCCAAAGGGAGAGGAGAAATCTCTGAAATCAGCAGATGGGTAGGGAGATTTCTAATGAAATATCTGCCCAGAAAAAATACTGCAAAATTATCTTCTGGTGTTTTCTCTGGAGAAAATAAGTAATCAGCTCAAATTCCCAAGACTTATTCAAGTCTCACAGCACTGTGGCATCCAGGGCCCAGCATTAACCTCTGATCAGTGCAGGCTTGTGCATGTCCGCCCCCCTCCCTTTTAAATTCCCCTCCAGCCATGCAATTTCCTATATCACATAACAATGATCATTGGCACCCAGCCCAACATACCAAACCTGATTGTTGGTGCTTGGAAGGGGAAAATGGTATACTCTGCCCTGAATTTCTGGAGAAAAAGCAGATATCAGCAGAATGAATAAATAGCAAGCATACATTTAGCTACAGCACATGAAAGAAATTGCATTCACAGATAGGCCTGGAAACAAACCAACTTTAGAGCCAAGAGCCTGTGTGAATAAAAGGGTACAGCCTAATGAAAGGAGGATAGTGCAGATGGCATTATCCTGGCCTACCTTAACAAGGAATTTCTAAACCTGGAGCAACCATGTAAAGATCTGCTAATTGGTCCTTGATGCTAATGGCAGAGAAAAGGCTGTTTCTAAATATTGCATAAGAAAATGTGATGATCAAGTCGTAAAGGTTTTGGCATCCATAACCTGAATTCCCTTCAAAAGTGTAGATGTCCAAAGCAATTTGCCTGTTCTGTTTGTTTGGTAGATACTATAAAATGGGAACATATGGAAAACCAAACAGCTACCACTGATACCAAAGACAAATAAATTATTGAAGCCTCTTCTAAGGTTAAGATAAAGTCTTCTTCAAGTTGAGCCCAATCTTTGGTAACTTCAGGCTTGATTTCTGTTTTCCTGATAACTGGACAGAAATGTGTTGCAGTTATTTGTGGTGGGTAGGTGGGGAGACTTTCTCAACTAGGCCATAATCTTGGCAGTCTTTACTAGTTTCCCAAATACTAACTAGACTCATTCTGCTTGGTCAGAAAAAAACACTTTGGTGCTATAACATGTTCCATGTTGTGTTTCTCAATCTTAGCAACTTTAACATGTGTAGACTTCAACTCTCAGAATTCCCCAGCCATCATGGGAACTGAAGTCCACATGTCTTAAAGTTGCCAAGGTTGAGAAACACTTCTCATTGCTATTAAGATTTGCATAGATATAATTCCTATTTCCTGAGGTGGGTTGGTCACATACTACTCACCCATTCATTTCCAACTCTGTATCTCTCTCTGTCCCTCCCTCTCTCTTGTAAAAAAAAATAATTTTGTGTTTTGCTTTGATATAATTTTATCAACTCACATTTACGATATAGGACACCCCAACCTTTCTTCTTCACCTTCTCATGCCTTCTTTGGATTTTGAAAGTGTGTACAAAATGCCAGCTAACCACAAAAACTAAAACTGCAAACAACTATCTGACCATAAATGCTGTTACTTTCTCCAAGAATCCTTTTTTTTTGGTCTAACTTGCCCTCCAAGAGACCCACAAAGTTCTAAGCAAGAGTTTTTAAACTCTGAAAAGACTTTTTGACAGATGGAGAGAGTTTAACATCAGACAAGCTGAAAGAAAGCCATACAAACATCTTTAGAGACATTTTCCCCATGCCCTGATTTTTAACTCCTTCCTCCTATTTTCCTATTCTCTGAAGATTTATGCATTTTGTAACCGTTTATTAAATCACAAGTTTAAAAAAAGAATGAAAACAGGTCTGATTCTTAGTCCTCAGGCATATGCTTTAACTTGAAGAACATAAAGGGGTATAATCCAAATGTTTGTGGCATGACCGTACCCAACGGAGTAAGAGAATGTAAGTGAACGCTGCAGATATTCCTGGAGGAACAGTTAACTGACAGCCCCAGATAAGTAAATGTTAGAAAACCCAGGGGGATGTTGCTAGAATATAAAGTTGACTGACAACCATTCCCCATAGCCCTAATAAATATAGGATACTTGCAAAGGGTCTGACACTGATAGACCCACATTGAGTTGTGTGACTCTAGAAGAAAATAAATGTATAGATAGACCTTGAGCCACATTAAATTTGCTACAAAATATTCTGAAAAGTCATTGCTGGGAGATTTGACAAAGTTTGCAAACCCGAAGATCAAGGGGCCAAGAGCAGAGAGACAGCACCATGGAGTATTTGAAAAGCTTCATCTTTCCTATAAAATGAAAGGAGTAAATTGACCCCAACTGACTGGCACTTCATCATTTTCCAAGCCAAATTTTTTAAAAAATGCACCATCTCTTCATCCTGCTCTTTAAAGAACTTTTGTGCCCTTATCTGCATTTGAGCCTCTTGAAGTCTTGCTTTCATTGAGCAGAAGAAAGAATGGAAAGAAAACAAGGAAGGAAGGAAGACAGGAAGGAAGAAAGAAAAGAAAAAAGAAAGGAAAAAAGAAAAAGAAAAAAGAAGGGGGCATTAATTATCAAACAACAATGACAAACCCACCTCTAAAGTAAAGTTTGTATATAAAAGTATAAACAAACACAGAAGATTTCACAGAAAGACCAGTTCCGTTGCATTTAAAGCACTGCTTGTAAAATGCTGCCCTCGCCCCACAAAATGCCTTACAGACTTCTCCTGCAGGAACTGTATCAATTAAGGTCTCTAAAAGCCCTAACATGGATGGGCTCTGCACACAGCATGTCTGCCAATGTTTTATTATCAAGTCCATTATGATGAGTTCTTGTCCCAGACAAAGGAAGAATTGGAAAAGAATTCAGGCTGACAAATTAGACTTGAAATCTGTTTCATTTACATAAGGACTGGAAGTTCATTAATAACAGAGTTTTAATTATTCATGCTCTTGTTTCAGGAGATACAGTGGGTTTTCCCCCCCACCCTTCCCCCCGCTGTGCTAGATGTTTGGATTAGCTAAAATGAATTGTGGCAAACTGATAAGACTGTACAGGTTTTGTGATTCCTTGGGCATTTAGCACCATAAAAGAGAGGGCAGAAAAGGGATGTAAATGGGGGTTTGTGTATGTGTGCCCCCTGTGCAAGCATGTACAGCACTGTTTCACTCATGCAACTTTCAAGCATTCTTGTGCTTGTTAAAGAAATATTTGCACTGGGAAGAAGCTTCCATTTGAATTGGAAAGCAGTCTCGTGAATTGTTATAAAGTGAGATTTTCGGGGTTTGAATACATTTGTCACTCAGTAATTCTTCGCATAATGAATAATAAACTTTCTGAAAGAGCCTTGAGAGTTGTCACTTTATAATATGTTTTCTTCCAAAAGCTGGTTGAACTTACACGGCTACCCTGGACATAATTCAGCTATGAGCAGGTAGCATTGGGTTCCAAAGTTGTAATTTTTCAGGAGTTTGGCACAATTCAATTATTTCCTAAATAATTTTAAGTGAAGACGCTACAAATATGCCTCTGAGCATGTGCAGAATATCATGCTCTTTCAGAGATTTCTTGATTTTCTGAGTCAGGGCTCAGAAGTTAAGACAGGAAACCTAATTTATTCTTGGTTTATTCACCAATGTATAAAAGAGGTAGGTCTAGAAATGAGGATTATATAGGAATAAAGCCAAACAGCTGCATTCTCTGTAGATTATCACAATATGTTTGCAGACATATGAACATGGAGAACAATGGTTGTGTCTGCTTGCAAAATCTGAAGAGAAAAGGAATGTACAAAAAGTCAGTATTTACTTTCAAATTTGAACTGCTTTTCTTGGAGAAGACTGCAGCTAAGATAGCAGAAGTGGAGCAGAAAAGGAAGCAAACTTTCTGGAAATTCACTAGGCGAACCCATAGCAAAGATTCTGCATGGTTCAGTGAACCACCAAATCCCATTCCTGGCTGGCCCTGCCCCGCCCACCCTGTTCACCCAACCCCATCCCTCCCAGGAGTCCCCAAATGGCCATTTTGGATCCCAGGAAGGTACAGGGCCCGCACGGAGACTCCGGGAGGGTGAAAAATGGGTCTCCCAGAGACTCTGGAAGGCCGGAAATGGGCCCATTTTTGGCCTCCAGAGGACCTCCGGAGCCCTGGGAGGCCGTTTTCACCCTCTCGGAGGCTTGAAGAAAGCCTCTGGAGCCCAAGAGGGAGGGCAAAAAACGGGCCTCCCAGAAGTTCAGGAAAGTCAGAAATGGGCCCGTTTCCAGCCTCCAGAGGGCCTCTGGAGGCTGGGGAGGCCATTTTCACTTTCCCGGAGGCTCAAGGAAAGCCTCGGGAGCCCAAGGAGGGCAAAAATGCCCCCACATGGTGCTGGAGGCCGACCAGGCCACGCCCACCATGGCCATGCCCACCCAGCAACCGGGCAGAGAACTGGTTGCTAAAAATTTTGAAGCTCACTCCTTGGGAGGCGCCTCTCATGGAAAAGCCAGAAGTGGTGAAGACCCACTTGCATGATCATTGTTCCAGAGATGGTGGATAGCAGTGTAGGCATGTACAACGGGAAGATCTTCAACCAAGTGGAGATCAAACCTGAAGTAATTGGCCACTATTTGGGAGAATTTTCCAACACACACAAGTCTGTGAATCATGGTTGGCCTGGGATCGGAATCATCCACTCATCTCGGATCATACCTCTAAAATGAGATTTTTGGGGGAAGAATATTTTTATGTGTAAATAAAAACAGTTCCCAAACAAAAGAAACTGAATCATTGGTAAATCTATGCAAAGTAATGATCAAAAATAGTAAAGGAAGTTTTTGACCCACTTGCCATACAGAACACAAAGATTTCACATTACCATCTATGGATCAGTGAAACTTTACAGAATGTCTGCAGCTCTAATTTTTATATGAATGAGAAGAAATGGTGATTTCTTGTACTGAATGATATCATTAGGAAAAAGAAGTGGCACCTGATGCTTCCAAAAAAATGTGAAGCACTATATCTCTCATTAACATTAACAGAACTGCTACTTCCACTTCCTTTTGCTTCTCCTAACAAACTGCAGGAAAAAAAACAACAACCAGCAATCATTCCCTTCCTTTCTCTTGCAGAACAGGACTGTATAAGACCCAAACTACAAGCTAATACACTGTGTAGAACATGAACTCCAGTGCTACTGAGATATTCCTACTGCTGAAAGAAGTTGTTGGATTCCTTAAGTAGAATTACACTACATTCAGGCAAGAAAATGTATTGGTCCAACAACAAATTTAAGTGACATAAAGAGAGAAGTGCCTCGTCTAAGAACAATCTAAGCACTATTATTTATAAAGACTCTTTGTGCTTCATTTGTCTTCATTTTTTTTTCAGAAGAGAAACTAGGAAGCCAAGAGAAAAAAAAAAGTCTTGTCCAAGACTTCTGATGGAATGAAGTGAAAAGGTTAACTCTTCCAATGATGGTAATTTGCCTCCTAAATTTCAGACTTCACTACCTAAAAGAAATTCTCTATTTCCCACTGCTTTCTCCTCTAATGCATTTCTCATGTGTATCAATTTATTTCCTTCCACTAGTCTCATGGAAAGATGGTTTCTGTCTCTAATAGAAGAATTGGTCCAGAGGATTCTTTACTTTCATTATTTGCTCCAGGTATGTAATATCCCTGGACCAAAGGAAAAAATAAAATATTAAAATAAAGAAGATCTGTTGAGAACGAGACAATGTACGAGACATCTGGATAACGTTTGATGTGGCAGTGCTGCTCCGAATTCCCTCTCAGCTTGCTGCTGTGTTCAAACCTGAGGGTTCCCCCCCTCCTTCCTCTAGTTACATTTGATGTCCAGGTGCAGGTGTGCTCTCATGTAAATCCTCTCCAGATGTTGCTGCACATCTGTATAAATCTCCAGCTTTCATTTTTATGAGGCAAACACATCATGTTCACCTAACTCATGCCTATTATGGGATTCCTAAGCACTCTAGCCTTCAGGACTCCCCATAAAAATAACAGTCCTATTAAAAGACAAAAGGGATAGTGAAAACGCCCCGTTTTAGCTTTCAAAATTAAAACATTTAAGGTTCTTTATAGAAAAATAAAATTGCAACTTTTATAGCAGGGCACTTCAGGGTTTTTCCAAAGAAGCTTTAAGTGAATTGCTTTCTCCATGTCTTCGCTCTGTCACAATTGGCTTGGTTTGGCCATAAGCAGACTTGCGGAACATATTTTACTGCTGCCCCATTCTTAATAAGGTGCTTATTTTAACTGAATTTGATGTGATTTGTAATCAGTAAAAATAAACAGGATGAAAGGAATAAAATCACTAAACCCTTGATTTATGGTAGTAGGTTACAGAAGTGCCTGGAGGTAGAATGTTCATTTGAGCACCACCATTTTTTTAAATTGCTTCCTATGTCAATATAATTTTACTTGATTTCTTCACTGAAGTCAATTTCCCACGTAGATGAGAGGATGGGGGAATCCAAAAATATGAAATAATTATTGGGGTTATATTTTAACTGATTAATCCATTGAATGAAAAGCGTTCTAATTGTCTAAACCTTGCACATGAAAAAAAATAGCAAAACATCTGATCATTTTAACTGCTGATCCATACTCAGGATGCAACGTGGGGCAGACTGTCACTCCCCTCTAACTCTTCAAGTTACTTGGACAATTTTGACACATAAAAGATGTGCTGATGAAAAGTGACAGTATGCAGGTTAAGGCATTTGGGAACAGTCAAGGGAGCTTTAATGAGTCATAAACAGGTGTGGTGGTGAAGCTTTTATGTACTTTGATGTGCTTCTTCTCAATCACATCCAAAGCATATCCGAGCTCTATTCAGAACTTGGAATATAATGATTTAGCAAAGAAACAGAAGTAAATATTTGTTCAAGAATTAGGTAGTAGTTTCCTGGACTAAAATCCCTACATAGCCATCACATACAACCAAGATATCTAACTTCAGAGGCCAGAGAATAGCTATAACAATAGCACTTAGACTTATATACCGCTTTACAGTGCTTTACAGCCCTCTCTAAGCGGTTTACAGTGTCAGCATATTGCCCCCAATAATTTTGGATCCCCATTTTACTCACTTCGGAAGAATGGAAGGCTGAGTCAACCTTGAGCCTGGTGAGTTTTGAACTGCCAAATTGCAGGCAGCTGGCAGTCAGCAGAAGTAGCCTGCAGTACTGCATTCTAACCACTGTGCCACCACAAAAAAGAAGTTGCTTTTCCCTTTGTAGTGTCTTACAAACTGGGTCTTTTCTGGGGGGGCGGGGCGGAAAGCATTGTGGACAAGGAGGCCAAGAGATCACTTATAGCTGAGACAGTGTTGCATAACCTTGGCAACTTAAAGATGTGTGATCTTCAACTTCTAGAATTCCCCAACCAGTCTCTGAAGAAGGACCTTTCATGGCAAAGCATGTAGATCTGATATGCCAATAAGCTGAAGCAGCTACTCGCTCTGCTGTCCTCTATCATTCTAGTGACCCTAGTGTTTCTTAGCAGTGTACAATAGAGTCCCAGATTCTCACCCCAACAATTCAATCCAAATCCTAACAGATGAAGAAAGAAGTTGTATTAAGTATATCAAGTAAAAATAAAAACATGAGTTCCCACAACTCTTACAATACTATCGTACATATGCCTACTCCTTTTCATAATTTTTTGGTGGTCAGTCACTAAGTCATGTCCAACTCTACACGAACCATGGACCATAGCATGCCAGCCCCTCGCTGTCCTCCACTGTCTCCCTGAGTCTGTCCAAATGTATGCACACTATACCTATGACACTATCTAACTAGCTGTCATTCCCTTCTCCTTTTGCCTTTTTCTCAAAAATGAGCAATAGTAGATTTAGGTAGACCTTTGCTCAGGAAAAGAAACATAGAATTACAATCACAGGTTCTTCAATAATTTGCCTTCAATTTGTATGTAGGTTGCCTTCAAGGCTGTGCCTGTGTCCATTTTGGCAGGCTTTCATTCATCCTGAAACAAGAGCCAGCAGATTACACAGCCTCTTACTTGTCTGGGACAATAAGAAAGTACAGGTAGTCCTCAACTTACAACAGTTTATTAGCGATTGTTCAAAGTTACAATGGCACTGAAAAAAGTGACTTTTGACTGTTTCTCACACATACAATCATTGCAGCATTCCTACAGTCACGTGATTAAAATTCAGACGCTTGGCAACCAACTCATATTTATGACAGTTGCAGGGTTCCAGGGTCATGTGATCATCTTTCGTGTCCTTCTGACAAGTAAAGTTGATGAAGAAACCAGGTCCACTTCAAAACTGTGTTACTAATTTAACAATTGTAGTGATCGACTTAACAACTGTGGCAAGGAAAGTTGTAAAATGGGGCAAAACTCACTTAACAACTGTCTCACTTAGCAACATAATTTTTTGCATTCAATTGTGGGTTTAAGTTGAGGACTATCTGTGTAAGAACTCTAAAAGCACATCTTGGACTAAAGTATTTGTTTTTGTACATGTTAAAGTATCCGCCTGTAAAAGTACTATAGGTACTTTCCTTTCCTTTCTTCCCTTTTCAATTCACTGTTATTGGGAGATCTATCAAATGCTTTTAGTGTCACATTCCAGGGACCGACCTTTGTTGTGCATATAAATAAATTGAAAGTGAAAACAGCCTTGTTATTTTGAGTCTAAAATGGAAAAAAAAATCTGAGTAACCATTAGATGAGAGCAGGGCTAGAGTTCTCTGAATCGCTTTGCTGTCATCTGTGGTCACATCTGGATTTTTGTACCTGGAAACCGTACATGGGCACGAACATTGTAATGGTGAAAGTGCAAGCAAGCAATCTAGCAAGCAGGTTGTCTGTTAAAAAGCATTAAGATTTTTAAGGGGACATAATGTGTGCATTTAGTCTTTTAACAGGAACTAAAAATTTATGGGTTAATAAGAACATACTGAATATTCAGATTCATGCTTTCTTAACTATTCCCAGGCCTGATCAAGTTTATAAGCCTTTGAGTCATTTGATTTATTATTTGCTTATTTATATCCCATCCTGGAAAGCTGGATAGTATTTGTGAGGTTCACAAGTGGTTTTCAGTGCAAGTAATCAGATCCAGACCGGTTTAATTTCAACAAGATGGCTGCATCCTCTGCCTTTAGATGAGACCAGACAACTCATGACCCATTGGGCCATCCTTTCAATGATATTTCCTCACCTAAACTGAAAACACAAAGACAGAGGGCAGATGGCTATTGTTTTGGTTTTGAAATTAAAGAAAACATTTTATTAAAGAAGAGAGATGGCTAACAAGACAAATATAGATGCTTGCCCTATAACAGGATGTTTGGAATGAAAACATTGTGGTTACTTTGCCATTCTTTAATACTCTAATGTTTCCAATTTATTTTTCCTCAGCTCAAACAAACATACAGCTGACCAACCTGGAATACCCATTTCTCCAGATAAACCAGCACATTCTCTATAGTTTGTCCTTGTGCTTTATGTATAGTGAGAGCGAAGAATTGGGAAATGTGTCCTCCGAAGGCCCCTTTCAACTTCTGATAAACTGAGCATAATTCTTGAAATTGTGACAATGTCATTGTTGAATACACCAATGTTTATCTTTGTTACAATGTGATTTTTGAGTTCTTCCATTATCTTCTGAATTCCATTACAAAACCTTGGAAGATACAAGTTTCTTGTTGAAATTATGGGAGACTCTTTCTTCAATTCTTGCTTATGTGGTGACAATCCAGAGAATTCATTCAATCATTCAATCAATCAATCAATCAATCAATCAATCAATCAATCAAGGAATTATGTTGAAAATGAGTAGTGTTATCTCCTTCACTGACAGCATTTAAAGAACAATATTATTTCATCATTCCAGGGAAGTGCTTAATGCACGTGGAATTGATTTTCATCATTTCAGGGACCAAGATATAGTTCACGCAGAATGGTTCTGTAGGATTGTGAAATGCTGTGTAGGTGAGCCCCACACATTCTTCCATAGTTCTTACAGGCAGAATCATATATTCAGGTAATTTTATTTCCTCATTTTGATTTTTATGAATGTTGTATTCTCCAAAGAACTTAAAATTCCTTCTTCCTCACTCGACTGTATGTTTCTCTTCAATTGTAACTTGGCAAAGCTTCTCCATAATTATGATTTTTGATGCATAAATTCTTTACACCATCATCATTTCATATTTCTACAACTGGTAGAAGCTGACAGAAATTTCCCCAAAATTTTCATTCTTGCCACATATATCAAGAAGAGTCCAATCTATGGTTTAAAAGCTCTCTTTCCTAATCATGAGGCTCTCATCCCAAACAATAAACTTTACATGTTGAAGCAAATTTGCAGTATTGTATTTTTTTTATGTTACAAAGAACATTTCATTCACTTTGAGGAATAACTTGAATGTGCTGTCCTAACAGCAGGCCTCAAGGTTGCTGCAGTAATGGATGATGGTTCAAAAATTGTCATCTTATAATGTACCATTTCATCCAGGTAAAGATCACATAAGTATTTTAGTAATGTATAGATGCAGGCAACTTAAAACATACTCCCATCATTTCCAGACCATGCATCTACCAGTAACAGACAATTATGATGGGAATGTATATCCAGCAATATTTGGAATAGCTCAATTTACTAGTCTTGGTTGGAAATTAAACTCTGCTCCTCCCATTGTTGCAATATGGACTTCTACAATAGATCCAAAATATGACTACCACTTCACTTTTGCTATTAACATCCTATTACAATTGAAAATTGATTCTAGAAAGTTTAGTCTTTCATTCAGTTAATCCATTAATTGTATTAGTATGTGTATATTACAGTTTGTGTTAAAACAAGAGTCATACTTCCATTTTAGGCAATACACACAAACAAGCAGAGGTGGGATTCAGCTGGTTCGGACTGATTCACAGGAACAGGTTGTTAAGATTTTGTGCAGTTTGGAGAACCGGATAATTGCACCAATGGCTGGCCCCCGCCCACTGTGCCCCTCCCAACCCAACAGTCCCTCCCAACAGTCACCCCTTATCTCACCTCGCCTGCGTTGGCCATGGGATTATAGCAGCTGCTGATCTCTGGCTCCCTTGTCACTAACTCACTTGCCCTGACCATGTAGCCCCTGTGGCCCAGCTCACTTGCCTGCCTTCACCCCGGCCTCCCATGTGGCCCAGTTCCCTTCTGAGCCTTTGTTCTCCATTCTCCACTGCCTCCCACACAGCCCAGCTACCTGCCAGCCTGGTGAGTCTTCCTTCGCCATTAATTCAGCTGCGGCTGGAGGCCCCTCGTGCCGGAAAAGAGCGGCAACTAGAGGCTGCTCTCGCCGAAAAAAGTGGCAGCTGGAGGCCTCTTGTGCTGGAAAACAGTGGCAGCTGGAGGCCGCTCTCGCTGAAAAATAGTGGCGACTGGAGGCCCTTCGCACCCCCAAAGAGGAGGTGGCTGCAGACCAGTGTCTTGGGGTGGAGTCATGCCCAGCTGCACCAACAAAGGCCAGAAGTAGCCACCCACCATTTCCTGCTGCAAAAATCTTTTTAAAAACCCTGACTGTTGGGCAGTGAGACCCAGCAAGAGATGAGGCATTGGAGAATCACCATTGCTGTTGCTGCACAAAGGTAACTCTAAGGCTCCAGCCATTGCCACCATTGCTGTTGCTGCACAAAAGTGAGTCTAAGGCTCAGACCATCGCCACTGCTGCTTTTGTCTGCCTGTGCCACCCCACCTTGCAGTGAGTGATGTCAAATTGGCCACGCCCACCTATCCAGCCACACTCACCGGGTCATTAGGAAGAACCAGTTGTCAAATTAGTTGGATCCCACCACTGCAAACAAGTATCACTTTATCCACTGTGACCATGTGCATGCAAGTCAATGATAGAAGAGGGTAAATGGTGTTTTTAAAATGGCATTGGGAATCTGGAATTTTTAGAAGGGCTTGAAACAACATAACCCCATTTTCTTTCTTCCTCCTTTACTTTGCTGCCTGATTAATCAGAAATGTTGCTGTACAATAACCCTTATTATTTTCATCTCCCATTCGGGTAGCTGAAGCTGCCAGGAAGCATTTTAAATAATTAAACAAATCCAATCATCTATCAAATTAATGGATGAAATGTTGCAACCTTCATTCTTTTCCATAAGACTTCTTCTTTGCCACCCCAAAATCATTTGCAGGAATAGAACCCCACTGACAACTTCCATCCAGGAGCTTCTGATTTGGCAATTATGTACGTGCCCAACTTCATTTTTAATAATGCTGGCTTTTTCTCAAGATGTGTCTCTCATGGTCTGGGCTGCTAGAGTTTAAATGATATGCCTCTGACTCCTTAGAAGGGGCTCTGTATGCTGGTCTGAATGGCTTTTAATCTCCCACTGCTTCCACTAGGCATGCAGAGGAAACATGCAAAACACACAAAATATTAGCTCCAACAGTTGCAGCTTAGAATTGGATCACCCTTCTAAGGTCTCAGGATTTGCCACTGGTTACCAAATGCTAGCATCCGTGCCTATGTATCCATTAGATAAAGAGAAAATGGGTTAACAAACAGAAGAAGAAAAAGGCTGGGACATTTAATGCAGCCGTCTCCAAATTGAACCTTCAAATACAGTGAGATTCTAAGTTCCAAGTTTTCCGCCATCAGGCCTGTATTGGCTAACTTTCCAGGGCTTGCATTATCACCATATTTGAAGGACCCCAATTTGCTGAATGTCTGCATGAAGAGGAAATGGGTCCAGGCTACCTGAGAAACCAGCTCACCCTGATGGGATCAGTTCACTCTCATCTTTACTGGCAGAAGGGGGCATGCTGTTGACCCTCTCTGTCAAGGAATTCCAGCTAGCTGTATCCAGGAAAAGTGCCTTTTCTGCCATGGCTCCTGTCCTCTGGAATATCTTGCCCCCTGAGGTCAAATCCGCTTCCACTCTTTTGGCCTTCCAAAAGGCCTTGAATCATGACTGTTGCTACTAGACTGGAGTCCTAATGAAGGTATGGTACTTTGGAGGTGGGTAATGGAATAGATCATCTTACCTCCTCCCTCTGCCCACTTTGCTCCATCCATCTCCATCCTGCTTACTTTTATTTTAATAAATTTTAAATTTAAGATCCTTATTGTTTTAATGTTTTATAGTGCATTTTATTCATGTCTGTAAGCCACCTAGAACTGCCTTTTGGCAAGATGGGCAGCATACAAGTTTGTTAAATAAATACAAGTTTGATTAGTAGAGATTTCAGATTGGCCATGGCATTCAAGGAATGAACTGCCAAAGTAGAAAGACATCAAGATAGGCCTTTGAAGTCAGCACCCTTGTAAATGTTGAGATCAGGCAAAATGGTTCTATATACACTTGCTAAATCAGGACAACAACAGCATATCAATCTATATGAGCAATTCAATTAAACCTCGAAATGGATACTTAGACAGACTGTCTTTTGTCTGACAGCAGATGCATATTCATTTTATGGTTATAGAGAGTAAAATGATTTAGAACTGAGAGACTTTGATAACCCAGGGTTTTGAAGTCAGTTGCCAAAAGCAGCTTGATTTTAATGATTCCAAATCCAACTATCTGGGTTTTCTGTGTGTCTTGTGTATCTTAAACCAGGTAATTTTCAGCTGAATACTCAATTTTTCCCTTTAGTTCCAATGAACAAACCTCCAGGTAGGTTTAGTGCAAAAGATTAAGACCGCATTAAGATTAAGTCTGAAATGTTCTACTACCAATTAGCCCTCTAGTATTTCTGTAAGCCTTGAATTTTTGATGCGATCAATGACACCAAGTGGAGCCATCTTCAGTGGAGAGGTTATTAAAGATATAAAAATCAATGCAAAGATGATACTTGGAAATCCATATCACGAGATAATGAATCACCATGAGAGCCAACTAAGAAGGAATGTCAGCAAAGCAAACAGAAGGTTTGTGCATAAGAAAGTATTTGATGCCAGAAGAATTTAAGCTAAATTTTGCATGAGACAGAAATCTTCAGGCAACACTTATGATACATTTACATGGCAACGTTTTAATGAGATGACACAAGCCAAACGAAGCACAAAAAAAATGTATATGTGCATTAGAAAGATCTATGGGTACATGCGAGAAGGAACAAGGATTATCTTAATATCTCAGTACAATGTATTACTCTGGTCTACTTTCCTCCATAAGAACATGCATTTATTTAATTAGTTGTAAATTCACTTGCATTTTGCATGCATACTCCTAATAGTTATACCTATGCCAATGGATAGCCCATTCCATGTTTGCCTCTGTTAAATAAGAAACATTTGTGCTTTATATGAGCTCAATCAGCTGTTTGCCAAATTCTCCAAAATTCCACCCAATGTGCAGACTCTTCTGCTCTTCCTAACTCATGACCTTTATATGACAATAGCCAGCTTGGTTGATGTCAAAAATATTTGTATTGGATGACAGAAACCATGAAGACTGTAAATTAGACTATATTTTATTTTTTTTTAAAGTCTCATAAGAAAAAAATGGTACCACTTCCATAGTATTGTCTATGTAAGCATATGTTGGGTCTTTCCTTTCTGTAGCATATGCTATCATCTGTTTCAATATTAGGTATGTGAAACATGCTAAATCTGATTATTAGTCTATTTTATCTCATGGGGACCAGATTCATGTATCCCTCCAGAAACTGGCATGCATAATTTTGGATTACCAAATAAATCCAGTGTGGGTTTATTATAAGGTTGAATTCACATAACATTAATACAGAAATAAAAATACCTCATAAATTATCCCTCAATACACGGTTCGTATTGCATTGCATTGCATTGGGACATCTTTGGACTCTACAAGAAATCAAAACAGAGATCTTCCCTTTCACCTTCTATAACCATATGACACCTTAAAATGAACTTAAAAATATCTGGCATTCAAATCAATACAGCTCCTGGAGTATGTCATGATCTGATTATCAGTAAAAGCTATCTTTCCTCTTAAGGGACTTTCTCTACAGTTGGGTTACCCATGCTTGATTAGAAAGAAAACTACACCAGCATTATTTCTTTCTCCCCGTGGCTGTTCCTTATCCTACCCTACTGACTCTCTTTCAAGTCCCTGTCAGTCATCTGACTTACTTCCAAGACAATGGGAGATAAAGCCTAACAAACTTGACCCACCTTAAGGCTGTTCTTGGATGATGTTGGAATAAGACAGAAAGCACAACTTTAAGACTGATGCCATTAAGGATAACCTAAAACAGGGGTGTCAAACTTGCATTATTACAGCATCATCACGTGACATATCAGGACTTTTCTCCCCTTCGCTAAACCAGGTGGAGGCAGAGTCAGAATGTGATGCATCTAGCCCCTGGGCTGCAAGTTTGACACCTCTAACCTAAAGGCTTTTTCGTTTATGGCTGAGGATGCGAGGAAGGCATCTTCCTTGGGTCATGGCAGGAAAAAAAAAAACATTGCAAAGTCATGGTTGTGCAGTGGTGTGCTACAAGTGGGTAAATCTCTTAACCAGTGTTCCACAACCTGATGATTGCCTGGTTTGGGGTTGCTGTTGAAAAGAACAAAGGGAGAAAAAGACACCACTATTACTTTCCCTGTCAGAACGATCTCTGGAGCACATACTATTAAGGCCAGAAGATTGTTAACTTGACTTTCATGGAGAAAAATGGCACTGAAAATCTTCAGTGTTTTGTGTAATCCTTGTTCAATTTCTTCTAAATGAAAAATTTGTTTGTTCTTTAACTGCACATGGTAAATGGAGCTACATCCTTGAGCTCTACAGGATATTCCAAATTTAATTTGAACTTGGGATTGATTCAGATGCCTTTGAAGTCAAGTTTCTTTGTCTCCCAAATTGAGCTACTGCATAAGGCAGCAAGCTCAATTCAGTTTTACCACTGACACAGTTGTCTCTGACATTATCAACATTTATGGCATGTGTGGCCTTGCATAATAACACCTGCTTTAAAAAAAAGAAGTAACTTGTACTAGGCAAGCTAATAGATTGTTACACTCTGAAAAGAATGCAACTCTCAAACTAAAGGAATCTGTGAAGGAATTCTTATTTAACCATCCAATCTTCATTTACTTATGCAGTGAAGTCTGAGTAAATGACCTGCTTGTGCTGCCTTTGATCCCTGTAAATTCTTATAACTTACCTATTTCCACAAACAATCAACATCAATCTACAACCAGCCTATGAATCCCTGAGAATTCAAGTGAACCGGACAACCAACAATGGAACTGACTTCAACCAATCCATGCAACCCTCCCCCTAACCACTTCACCTCCCAATGACCCTCACCCAACGTGACCTCAGCATGTAATACCTACCACAAGACCCTCACCTGATGTGACCCACACCTGGCCCATCACTAGATCCACAACAAGACTCTGACCTAGTGACCCTCCCATCACAAGACCTACTGATCACACAAAGACCTTACAAGCTAAATACCACCAACACTGACATTCCCTAAACTCTGCTGAAGATGTTACCTAGCCTGGTAACAAAACATTTGGAAACCAATCCTCAAGCTGAGAGAATGAACCTCCACCCTCATCCTACACATGAGGATGTAGATATTTGTTACTATCACAAACTTACCATCTGTCTGCTGCCAATCTCCCAGCAATGTTGTATATTGTATCAAATGTGTGTCTGTGTATACTCATATGTGTTTATGCATATTTATGTGTGTGTAGTCATATACATGGATCCTCTGAGAGATGATGCCTACAGAGGGGAAGCTGGTGTGATGGACTATAGCAAAGCAGTAGTTTCCCAGGAAGGAGAGGAGCGCATTTCAGAAAATTGAGGGACAGAAAGAGGCAGCCCAGCCCAGGGCTGGATAGGAAAACAGAGAAAGAGAGAAAGAATAGCCACACCTTGGGATCTCCCAGGAAATATCCATTAGGCTGAGAGTAGTCAGGATTTAGTCTGGCAAGTTTCAGCCTATTGTGTATAAGCAAATAAAGAACTGAACTCTGGCTGACTTGTACGTTGTTCCTGGGCTTAGCCCGACAGATTCCACATTATCTGAGTGAGTTTCAGGTTTGGTCCAATCATCAGCATTTCCTCATTTCCTTATAACTTCCACAGAGATTTTCCCCCAAAGGCATTGGAGTTGCACAATAAAGAGAACCCACATTCATTCCATTGTGTTTGAAATCCATTCTAGATTACAGCAATACAGATTTAGGAAAAGATAAAAGATTTGGATTAGTATTGCCTTACCAGCTTTTGTTCTTTGATTGGCTCTGTTTTATCTTTTGGGTATATATTCGTATATTGTTAACGTGAATTGCTATCCTTTTAATGTATTTTATACATTATACTTTCTTCTGGGATGATAGAAAGGCAATTCTCTTCACAGAATCTCTAGAAGTGAATATTCTGAGTAGTTAACTCCCTCCATCTTATCTTTACTCTTCATATTGTCTACTATTGCCAGTCATACATCTGTATGTAAGAAGATTATAAAAAGCTGTAGAATGGGCTGAAGTCTCAATCTTGTATTCTTACGAGTTAGTTATGCACAGACACAACATTTTTGCTTCCCTGTAAAAACAAAACTAAACTAAACTAAAAGGAATCCAAAATAAAGAAAGGAATTTATATTATTCCTTTCCTCTTTTCATAATTGTTCAGTTCTGTGTGCATTGGCATCATTATTCTTTGGTTTCATAGTTCATTATGGCCAAGAATCTAAAATGCTTTTTCTTTTGGAGATAACATTGCAGCTGCCAAGAATCAACAGCCAGAGATAATCACACCCACAATCTCAGTCTCTTGTTCTTTTTAACAAATTAACTGAAAGGCACAATTTTTGGTTAATCAGTAACTGGCTGTTGATTTTCAAACAGAGGCAGCATCCTAGGTTTTCTTTTGGTGTTCTGTAAATTATTAGAACAAAGCAGGAAATGATGTAACCAAGTATACTGATTATATAAATTATATGAACAGTAGAGTCTGGAAATCATGAAGCTTTCTAACTTTGTAACTACTCGCGCACACCCAAGGTCAAATACTTGCAAACCACTGTTTTTCTTTAGTGCAGCATTTCCCAGAGTTGTATTGTGCAAAAGTGTTGGATTATACCTGCTAACGTTCCTGTAGCCATTCTGACTGTTGCTGAAACTAGAATTGATGGGAGCTGCCATCTCCTCCAAGTTTGGGGCATTGCATTGGACTTCATCTACATCAACCCTGGACCTTAATTTCTCCACATTAGGCAGATTAGTGTAGGTTTATAGGCCAAATAAGGAGATTACATTTGGTAATCAGGAAATATAATACACGGAAGCTCTTAAAAAAAGAAAGTAAAAAAGAATAATAGAATCATAGGACTGGAAGGGATCTTGGAGGACTTCTAGTCCAACCCTCCACCCAAGGCAGGAATTCTTACTCCATCCTAGATAGATGGTTCTCCAATCTTTTCTTAAAAACCTCCAGTAATTCAGCATAAGCATTTTATGGGAAGCATCAACTGCATGGTTGAATTGTACCAAATGGATTTTGATAAAATGGGAAAATTCAGAAAGCATGTGTCCTGACCACTTTTTATTCTCCAAATTATATTGTAATGCACTATAAATGGTGCAGAAAACCATGTTATCTGAATTTTTAGGTAGACTTATATATTAAGTATCTCTTGAGCTTAGAGGCAGAGTTCAACATATTTGCAGACTGAAATAAATGCCTCTTTGGTATATATTAATCATTGCATTATTAGCCCACTTTTCCCATAATTTAGCTGGACTCAGGTCACACATCCTAAAGAATGGCATTAGGATTTTTTTTTTTTAAATGTGTGATCATTCCAGATGTTTCATCTCCATTTACCGTTGAAATGAGCTGCAGATTTTCTCCACTTTAAACTAAAGGGTATGTTTTGGCTCTGGAGAGAAAGTCATGTCTGTAGATCATTTCTCATTTCTGAAACTCTTCCAAGGTTTGAAAGCAATGCTCTTATTTCTTGAGAGGCCATTCATTCTCTGGTACTTATTTGTTTGTTTGTTATTAATCTTTTAAAAACACAAGCACAGCTTTGACACACCTGTGGACTTGTAACTAGTCAGCTCCATTTTGATTTCATACTTTCCCCTTTTCTCCTACCCCCCTAAAAGCTTTGAAGGCAAACCAACAATCACTGCATAATAATCAGAATTAGCATAGCTGGAAATGACACCAGCTTCTTGCCAGCAACTTGTCTTCCACAATGCATAATGTCTTTGCTGCAGTTTAAAAACCTTGCAAGTTCTCAATTGTTCTGACACTTCTTATGGCGTCTTTTAAATGGAAATGTTTCAGAGTTTTTGCTACATAAATAAAAACAACACTGTCATTTTGTTATGGGATTCAGGTCTGTTAAAGTCTCCAATATTGATTTTTTAAATAATGTTTTATTGTTTTAAAATAATAAAAGGAAAAAAACTCCCAAGGGGAACAAAACAAAGAGACATATAGATTATTTAAAAAATTACAAGTAGTTAAAAATAAACAAAGACAAATATTATTGTAATAACATATTATATCCTGTATTTTAATTTTTTTTCCTGTTCTATTTTTCTTCACAAAGCCACAAAGCCCCCATGTGTATAAACCTAAAGATATGTACTTTTTTTTTTTTTTACTATTCTAAGTTGTGCCCCTTTTCTGATTGGTTCTATTGGTCTTAATATTTTTTTTTAAAGTAATTTCCTTTGAAGTCCTCAGAAAAGAAATTCAGTACAAAAGGACTGAGCTGAAGAGGTCTGCCAAGTATTTATTAAATAAGAGTGTGAAATTGAACCTCCATTTCTAGGGGCAATTATACATCTAATTAATACATGATTGAATGAAAGGGATAAGGGAAGCTCCTTTCTGAAACCCTGATCTGACCACTTCAGCAAAAGGATACTTGACGAAACATGGTTTAACTCAGCCAAGTGCAAAGTATTGTGAGGTTAATCTAATATCATTTTGAATTAACAGCAAAAGATACAGGCTGACTGATATCTTTCTTCAGTGTGATATAAAGGGAGATTCTTTATATTTTACGATGATCTACTAAAAGGGAGATATTAATCACTATTTTAAGCCTCCTGCATCACAAGTCTTCCAAGATACTTGAATTATGATTCCTATAAGCCCAGCCTCGCAGGAACTGAGGTGACATACGTTATCAGCTAAAAATACTTTTGGGCAGTGAGAGGAGACTGTGGCTGTGGTTTTCCATGCCTTTTTGGACATTTCATAGGAAGTATCTGAGCTGATCACATTCAGCAGAAAATATAAGAAAATACATTTCTTGTTTGATAGCAAGCCTAGTTTGTTTGTTTACAGTGTCCATCAATCATATTTCTATCAATTATCCTTCATTGTCTTACCTCTATGAGACAGGCCCATCTGACCCATGATGGCAGAGGAGGCTTCCTGAGGATCCAATCAGTCAAGGAATTTTGGCTGGCGGGGTCCAGGAGAAGAGCTTTCTTTCACATGGCCCCAACCCCTTTGGAACATTTTGTCCCCTGGGGTGAGCTTTTCTTCCACCCTCCTGATTTTCCAAGAGCCTGAAAACCTAGCTCTGCCAATTGGCTTGTGGCCCTGATGGGGAAATTTCATGCTGGAGGTGGTTGATCAATTAATAGCAGTTCCCACCTCCCTGTCCGTATATTCCCCTCCCTCCCTTTCTATCTCTAGTTATAACTTGTATTTTACTATAATTTTAATGTGTTTTTATATCTATCTACTGACACTTTAAACATTATCATTTGATGGCAACTTTGGAAGGGCTTTGGAGGACCAAACTGAAAGATGGCACAGGAGGTTGTGTAAGTTTGATTTAAAACCTGAGCATTCACGAAGTATCTTAAATAATCTACTGTAGAACCAGAGATTTTGAACTCATCATGGCGTACTAATTTACTGACAACCTTTCTAGTACAGTTTGTTTGTTTGTTTGTTTTGTAAATAAGAATGTCTTTGATTATAAATCTGTAGTTAATCTGGAGAGTGTTCAAAGGTGATTTCCAAGAGGAATAACCATTTTTTGAAGAGCTGAATTCTAGGACTAGAACATGGAAGCCACTTGGGTTGGATCAACCAACTATTTTTTTGTCTAACACGGTCACAGTGCCTCTCTGGAATTTGAAAAGTTCTTAATTTACCTTGCCTATAGACACGGAGTTGAACCAGCATTATTCCTGCATGCAAAGCATGATTATATGTTTAAGGATGTGGATATGGCTAACATCTATTTGCCTATTTATTTAAAGGCATGCAAATAGTTCATGTGTTAAAAGTAAACCCGCTAGGAAATAAACTAATTAAGGATCATCATTAGCTGACCAACAGCCATTGGGCAGAAGGAAATGGACCACATGGAAAATCCATACCATGCTGCTTCTTGTGGGAAAGCATCTGAACTGTTTTTTTGGTTTTTTTGCCCGAGATGTCTAGAATTACTTCCTGAAAAACACACTGATTGTACTCCACTGCCTGCATCATGTTCAATTTGTTTCGCTAAAAAAAAAAAAAAAAGATGTGGCTTGGGAGCCACCTGTTCCAGCTATTGATAAATTTTCTTTACTTTTAAAAAAAAATTCTCAAGAAAAAATAAAGTAACCTGTTGTTTAACAGAAATCTTAATCAGCCATAAAAACCCAGCTGCATCCATTTAAAAATACAGCTCCGTATTAGCCTGGATGACCTTGTAAAAAAGTTTTAAAAGTGTAGTGGTCTTTATCTCTGGAATGATCAGCCCAGATACTTACTTTTCTTCTTCCCATCCTTCTTCAGGTTGGCATAATTGGAAGGACTGTTCATGAGAAAGACTTTTTTTTGTTGTTTTTCCTCTCACAGATTAAAAATAAAAGTTAAGGAAAACTACAGTAGCTTCCCAGTGTATTTAGATTGGTAATGCTGGCCATCGTCCAAGTAAAAGTACTTTGGATTAGTACTCTGGGAAGACAGAGATTTAAATATCTACGGAGAAGTAATGCAACCAGTTAATTTACATCTACATTGCTTCACTTGTGAAGCACATAAGTAATATTATTCCACTGCCATCTCATGCTTTGTAACTTTTCTAAATGTCTAATACAGAAGAGAAAACAAACAATCCAAAACTCGGTTTGCCAACTCTGATCAACCATAAATATTGTGGGCATATGTTGTTTCACAGTTTTAAGCTCACTTGAATGATGACATCATCATTACTAACAAAATAAAATCGAGTTTACAGCAAAAAGAAAATGAGCATCTGAGCCCAAGTTTCATATAGTTTCTCCCTATTAGTAAATATTTACATATTTAAATGCTCAATAAGCAACTGATTATTGAAGGTTTCTTATCTATTTATATAAGTAACTTATAGATTGTGAACTACGATGTAGCATACATTGTAAGTGGCAGTCCTAACTAATTGATGACCCACCAAACGGAATGCCACATACTGTACCTGCAAGTATTTGAAGCCTTTTAAGACATAAGTTATTAAGACATGCTTAATAACATACGTATTCCAAGTCTTATGTAGGTAGTAAAGACAGGACTTTATTAAGATCCTGCTGGATCATATGACACAAAGCCGTTAAGATGTGCTTGGCTGAGTTGATCACATATGAAGTCTGGTGAATAACCACATAAAGAAAGCCCATATCAAATGGATACAATATGGGTAATATAGCCTATCATTCATAAACCTTTGGAAACATTCATCTATGGACCTTTTTAATACATGCACACCAGTCTTTATAGGCTTGGGCTACAAAGTTTTCATGACTTGTGGATTACTCCCATGTTTAAATTCAGTCTTTCCCAACCTGGTGCTCTTCAAGTATGTTAAGCTAACACCTCCAAAATTCTGCAGGGAGCTTGGATGTTGGTGAAGGTGGCTGGGAATTAATGTCTTCCATTATAACTAAATGGCACCAGGTTGGAAGAAAATTGCTGTAGATCAATCAACCCTTCGTTAGTATGTTAATATTATTCATATCTCTTAATAAAAAAAAAGTCTTGCAGACTTCATGGACAAACTTATTAATTTCTTAGCAACAGTACAAAAGTAATTTGCCATTGTATACTCTTAAAAGGTATTTTTGACATCTCAATCCAGCTCAGTCTTGATCTTTTGGAGATCTCCCATTCAGGTACGAAACATGTACAATCTTGCTTGGTTTTTTAATCAATTAGCTGTTGCCACCTAGCTGAACCCATATATAGGAAAGGGGGAATTAAAATGTTGTTGAACTTGGACTTTGGACTCTCCTTTCCCCATAAGCATATCTTTTTTTCCTATTTATCTCTAGAATATTTCCATATAAATGAATAATGCTATGCACAGTGAAAACAAAGTGCCCAGTAAGTGTACCAGATTCACATCAGGGCTCAAATTAGAAGACTGAAACCACAGTCTCAGGTGGAGCTGATTATTTCTTTGGAAACCAAACAACCAACCTTTCTGGCCTCAGACTAATACTTGAATTCCACCAAGACTCCTTGGATCTGTTTATAAAAAACAAATCTTTATTCGGGACAAAGAATTCTTATCTGAATTCCATAAGACTCCTATCAAGCTTTGTGCTTTCATACTCACTCTAGCTACCTGATAAACAGCCTTGGTTTCTCAAGCTTATTGTTTTCTTCTTTCTTTGTTATGTCTCAGGAACTAGAAGACAAACAGAATCAAAGCTGTGAGGAAGGAGATCTGTTCAATAGGCCATCCTGCTGATCTTCTAAAATAATTGTTTTATCTCTGTAGCAGTACCATCGGATTTTATTATTACATCTTGTTTTACCAGCAAGCATAATTATAAATGACAGTGCCTTTCTACAGACCACATGAAAAGACCAAGAGGGGGGAAAAACACTAGCCCAATAAAATACAAAATCTGTAAGTCTGGGAAAAAATAAATCTGAGCATTGGATCAGGTCTTCCTCTCAAACTGAACTGAAGCCTTTCTAAATCTTGGAAAACCTCTGGTTGATTTTCTGGCAAACAAATTATGTTACAGTAAATTTGGCTTCTTGTTCATTTCAAATTGCTATGCTACAGAAAATAGTTAGCAATAACCTGAAAGTTAGAAAATGAAATATTTTAGGGTGCTGTATTAATAAATGAGGAACAGTGAAAATATATGTAGGAGTAGGAGACAGGATATTGGTTGGCATATTTGACCTGACACTTTCTCTTTCATGAGTAGGATAACTTTGAATTGTTTGGTGAACTTGGGTAAGGCAGAATTATTCCCAGGCATATGTTCCCTTTGTTTAGATCAACATTCAAGGTAGAAACATTGATAAAGAAACCTTATGTTCAACTGATTTTCAGCTTGGTCACCAAGATATCTTGAGTTACAACCTCTGAACAATCCCAATTTAGCAGTATCTGACGAGGATTTTTCCCTCCTCAGATCTCCCCAGGCAACTTTCCTCCTAGTTGGCTCTGCCCCATCTTTTTCTCTCAGGCTTTTCTTCCTATTTCTGTCACTTCTCCAAATCCTGTTCTTTGATTCAGTTCTGCTTCAGAAAGGTTATTAATTGTTTATGCCCCTGTTCACTTTGAGGCTCAGTTTCTTTCATTAGTGTGTGGTATTTTGGTTGCTAGACATGCAGTCAAACTGAGGGGAAAATACATACATATGTGATAATGGTGTATCTCTGGATTGAAAGAGATCTATGCATTTTTTCTCTCTATATAGGTAGTTATTAGAGGAAAAAGAATTGGAGAGCTCATTCCAAAGAATATGTTAAAGATTCCCTAAATTTCTTCCTCTCCATACTCATTTTCCATCTAATAACAGCAACCTAAATTTTCAGATAATAACTGTTGTCTATGCCAGTGGTATAGGATGTTATTATATTAGAGCCAATTACTCCAATAGAAAAAGATCTTCCAGAGTAAAAACTTATGCTAGCATTCATAAATTAAAAAATCCAGATTGTTCATTTTATTCCATATTGTGCACCTTCCAGCTTTATTAGTCATTGGATGCTTCTGAAACTTAGAGAAAAGTGAGTTTCACAGTAAACTGAGAAATATTTGCAGTACATAAATGATTGTAATATTCAAGCAAATGTATTCCATAAGAAATAGACACACACTTATTTAGAAATGTATGTGACTCTTTTCTATCAAAGATTGAGAGCTTTACTGACTGCTGGGCTATTCTCTTATTTTTCATGTTATTTTCATATACATGTATATATGAAAATATATAAGCATACACACACACACACACACAACCCTAGAAACAAATCAGAATGTTTTGCATGTACACCCATGGCTTGCAGTAATACTTCTCAGGTGGCAAAATACTGAGACATTTTATGAATTTAATGTTGATCTATGCAAAATTCTTTTCCTGCTCTTTATAATTATAATAATCTAATTGAGCCTTGCCATTTCAAGTGATATGAGAAACCTGGAAATCTCATAGCAAAACTATGTATCTTGTTTCCTTCATCCTGAAATGAGGGTGAAGGATTTTAGGTTTAGATTTCCATATCAAAAAATTAGAGGGATTCTTATAAAGATGCAGACTTTATAATCAAGGGAAATTGCCCACTGTTCTCATGGTAAACTGGATTTACCAGATGCCTGTCGGGTTTTTTTGGATAACAGTTTCCATAACTTGTACCCATGTTGGCACAAGATATACTCCAACTGTATGACAATTTACGGATGTAAAAGTTGCTGTTGGAGTAGAGTGAAAACTGCCACTTGAATGTTGATGATAGAGAAGGCTCTTTTGGGGGGAATGACCAAGAAAACAAATAAAGAAATCATAGAACAAATCAATCCAGTGTTCTCACTTGAAGGCACAAGACTGCAAATTATTATATTTGGGATACAATATGTAGACACATAGCTCTCTCCTCTCTCTTGAGAAGTCTATAATCCTGGAAAAGGTGAAAGAAAGGGAAGAAAAGGAGGGCCAGAGGCAAGGTGGATGCAATGGAATGTGTGAATGACCTTGGGGAATGAGAATAAGAAATGCTGCCTTGGAATTAGGCAAGAGTGGCAGGAGACCTCAGTGGCTTAACAGTCAGAGAAAGAAACATAGGAAGGACCTGTTGTAATGTGTCAAGATGAATGGAAATGGTTTTTAGAATACACAGAAGAGGTTTTTTTTTGCATATCAAAGATACCAAACATAGTTAAAGTGGAGAAGCAAACTGAACAGAGCAATAAATAGTTTATTTATTAAAATAGTGTATTTTGTCCACAGTTTCATGCATATAATACTTAGAATAAAACATGTAATAATAGGAATGCAGTAAACATATCTTTATTAACTAACAGGTTAAACACAAAGGAAATTTCAGAGTAGTGAATCTATAGAAATCTTCTATCAGCTTTCAAAAATGCTGCATTTTTTTTACAAGTTTGAATAAGACACATGAAAGACCTCTGCTATTCCTGATCCAAAGAAAACCCCCTTTATAGTAGCATCTTTTTAATATTTGAAAATGTCAAAATATTATGCATGAAATTTAGTAGGAATAAAGAAAACAGAAAAGAATCAAGTTACAACGTGATTTTTTACATATGCTTTTTATTTTAAAAAGAGATCTTCCTTCCTTCCTTCCTTCCTTCCTTCCTTCCTTCCTTCCT
>JANHFL010001687.1:541787-561862 GCA_032468155.1 Oxyrhabdium leporinum | reverse complement strand
AGGAAGGAAGGAAGGAAGGAAGGAAGGAAGGATGGATTAAGGAATGGGGATAGTGAAATGTAGAAAAAGCCTGGCTAGGGGAAGGAAGGAAGGAAGGATGGATTAAGGAATGGGGATAGTGAAATGTAGGGAAAGACTGGCTAGGGGGAGGGAGGGAGAAGGAAGGAAGGAGGGAAGGAAGGAAGGGAGGGCAATAGCACTTACACTTATATCCCGCTTCACCGTGCTTTCCAGCCCTCTCTAAGTGGGTTACACAGTCAGCCTCTTGCCCCCAACAATCCGGGTCCTCATTTGACCCACCTCGGAAGGACGGAAGGCCGAGTCAACCTTGAGCCTGGTGAGATCGAACGGCCAAATTGCAGGCAGTCGGCAGTCAGCAGAAGTAGCCTGCAGTACCGCACTCTAACCACTGCGCCACCGGGGCTCATGGTATCCAAGTGGTGCTCCAGATGTTCAGTAGCGCCTATGATTATTGGGGCTGTCTTTGCTTTCTTTTGCCCCAGTCGTTCTATTTCCCTTCGCAGATCTGGGTATTTTGTCTTCCTCAGTTCTTTCTCTTCTCTTCTGCCGTCTCCAGGTAGTGTTTACGTCCCCTATCCAGATTTTATTGTCTGCCTTACTCACGGTTGTTTAGTCTGGGGAGTTACGTGGCAGGTGCCTGTCTTGTTTGAATGCTGAAATCCCAGAGCAGTTCTTCAGTTTTATGGTTCGTGGCCCAAGTCAGCCAGTTGTTTAGACTGGATTTGGCATTTTTATCCTTCTATCGAGCCCTTCCCAAGGACCTGGAATAGGCAGGCGCTGTTAGATGGCATTAAAGGTGTCATCGCAGGATATAAACCATCCCAAATAATGCTGCCTTTTGGACTTATTATGTTTGGGTAACTACAGTTTTATTCATCTTGAGACTGGTGGAAACTCAATAATTCAACTGCTAACCAAAGACCTAAGATTATGAAGGGAGTGTCTAAGAAAGTAAACAGTTCCAAGTAGGGTGTTTTTTTGGAAAAGTAAGGTGTTCGGATCTGATCAATTCAGCATTTCCAGATAATCAAAGAAGTCCTTTAGTTATTTCTCCGAGGGCTCCGGTCATGATTGGTACATGAGGTTTTTGCTGCTTTCTGTCAGGCCTGAGATGCTAAAGTGACATTCTCTGGACCAGGTCTCTGCCCATCTTTTACTACTACTACTACTACTTTACTACTTCTTTGAGTTGTTCAGTGCTCATCAGCTTTGATGGTGTCCAACCACCGTTGTTCTTTGACGGCCTGGTTTCCTTTTAACGCTAACTCCTCCAAACATACTTGCTTTGTCCAGTGAGGAAATCCTTTTAGTTTTAGCTAGAGAGCCCTGGCGGCGCAGTGGTTAGAATGCAGTCCTGCAGGCAAACTCTGCCCACTGTGAGCAGCTCGATCCAGACCGACTCAAGGTTGACTCAGCCTTCCGTCCTTCCGAGGTAGGTAAAATGAGGAACCAGATTGTTTGGGGGGCAAGAGGCTGACTCTGTAAACTGCTTAGAGAGGGCTGTATAACACTGTGGAGCGGTATATAAGTCTAAGTGCTATTGCCCTTCCCTCCCTGCCTTCCCCTCCTTCTCTCCCTCCCTCCTGTGGTGACACAGTGGTTAGAATGCAGTATTGCAGGCTGACTCTGCCCACTGCCAAGAGTTTGATCCTGACTGGCTCGAGGTTGATTCGTCTTTCCGTCCTTCCAAGGTCGGTCAAATGAGGACCCAGGTTGTTGGGGGGGCCAGAGGCTGACTCTGTAAACCGCTCCGAGAGGGCCGTAAAGCACTGTGAAGTGGTGTATATAAGTCTTAAGGGTGCTATTGCTAACCGGTTCCCCAGCCTGAATTGTGGTGTGGAGAAGACTCTTAAGAGTCCCCGAGACTGAGAGGAGATCCAATCAGCCAATCCTAAAGGGAATACCAACCCTGACTGTCGTTTGGAAGGACAGATCCCGAAGCTGAAGCTCAAATACTTTGGCCACCAAACGAAAAGAGAGGATTGCTTGGGGAAGATGGAAGGCCAAAGGAGAAGGGGACGGCAGAGGAGGAGATGGTTGGACAGTGTCATGGACACACAATGAACATAAGTTTGGGCCAAGGAGACAATGGAGGAGAGTGGCATGCTGTGGTCCACGGAGTCACAAAGAGCCGGAGATGGCAACTGAACAACAGCAGCAGGAGCTGAAACAATTTAAAAGCCCATCTTTCAGTTCTTCTTTGGGAAGGTGGGAACAATCCTTTCCAAGAGTTGGAGCTGTGAAGAAAGCTTATGACTCACTGGCCTGGAGGAGGGACAGAAGGCGACAGAAGGTCTGGTGGAGATTTTTCCCCCGACCATAACCTCTGTCAAGAGTTGGCTGGGCTTCATCTGCCCAGCGAGTCCTAGCTACGATGACTTGCACTGGGTGGCTCTGGTAGGTCCTCTTCTGAGGATTTCCTTTGAGAACATGGCATGGACGTGCTGCCGGGTGGGCGTTCGGTGAGTGTTCACGTGACAACAGACACAGATCTCAGAGTTGGTCTTGGTAGAAGCTGAGAAGGATCTAACCTTCCAGGAGGTGGACCACCTGTCCTGGTAAAGCATTTTGTTGAGTCTTGAAAACGGTGACAGTTACCTTCCTGGAGGTTCGTCATTGTCCATAGTAGAAAGCCCTTGTAGAATTGAAAGGCGGGAAAGGACCTTTGAGATGTTCCAGTCCAACCCCCTGCCCAAGGCAGGAGAACCTGTGCCATCTTGGATCCAATCTTGGCTTCAAAATTTCCAGCGATGGAGCAAAGAAAAAGGAGGGAAGATGGGAAGAGAGCAAGGAAGGGAGGGGGGAAGGAAAGAAGGGAAGGAAAAAGAAAGGAGAATGAAGAGGGAAGGAAAAAGAAGGAAGGGGAAGGAAGGAAGGAAGGGAGGGAGGAAGGAAGGGAGGGAGGGAGGAAGGAAGGAAGGAAGGAAGGAAGGAAGGAAGGAGAAAAAAGAAAAAAGATTGTAGTAATGAGTATGGTGTGTGTGTGTGTGTGTGTGTGTGTGTGTGTGTGTGTGTGTGTGCCCTAGAGATATTCTGCATTTGCATGCTAAGACAACATGATTTTATTTTACCACAGGAACTAAAGAGAAAATTCCACATGACTTTGCAAGCAAAGACCTTCCCTTAAATTAAGAGTAACCATTTCTTTTAAACAGTAAATAGAGACAAGTAATTGATAGGGCATTTAGTTCACTGATCCTACATACTGATATAATTGCAATTAGCTACTCAGGAACTTCAGTAATAGGAAAGAACAAGAGCACCCAACCAAGAAGTTCAAAGGAAGGGTTTTAAGGGCTTTGGAGGAAATACATGGGTTAAATTGGCTTGAGTGGATATACAGTATGTTCCAAAGAGCGGTGAAGTGAAGCGGTGCATAAAACTTCCTAAGGTTGAAACTGCACTTACATTTTGAACAAATTGTGACCAGAAACTTACTAATATCCAGTTCTATAAATGTATAGCTTCCTAGCCCCATGAGAGAAGAGAATAACCGTAGCATGTGCAAAGTGCCACCTTTTCACTCTTCAGTAGGCAACAATAAGATTTACAGTTTCTACAATCTGAAATAGTGATGCAGTATAAAAATGTTAAGAATAGCTCTACTAAGGCCCATCAGTCTAACATTTTGTTCTTCACAATGATCGATCGATTATTTTGGGGGGTTCGCACAAGCATGAAATGAAGACCAATCCCACTCCTACCTTTCCCACTCTGTAACTTAGATTTGGAGGATCCAGAGGTATCATTGAGTCTTGAGCATGTAGAGTCTTTGAAAGGCCATAAATATATCTTATCTGCTTTTAAAGGCCAAGTATTTCATAGAGGGTAACCGTTTTCAGAAAACTTTACAATAAATCATATTGATAAGCTTCTTTTTCAACATTATGTTGTTCCTATACACAATATACCAATATATAATTATTTCTTCAAGAGTGCCAAACACTCCTTATTGCAACTGGCCATGCTATTTTTGCCATTAAAGGTATCTTCTTGTGCTGAACCAGGAAGTTATTTTTCTGTAGAATAAAAAATTTTCCATGCAGAAGATCAACACAAGTTGTCTTCCAGGTTCTTGATAGCACAGCATGCATCCAGGTGGAGTTGCACTAAAGCTCCCTGGTTCTTACACTATGGACAGGTAGGAGTTCTATTTTAACAACATCCGGAGTGAAGGAACTCAGAAGTTGAGCAACTATTGACCGTGGCATCATCCTGATGCTAGGTTAAAAAATAAATAAAAATCACCTGCTAAATTTGTGTCTGTAACCATGTTTTCAATTATGTTCTTTGAAAAAAACCCCTCAATTTGCTTCTAAGCACTGTTTCACAGTCAAAGTAAAAACCAAAGGGGGGTGGTGGAAATTTTTGAAAATTCTCATGAGAATTTGATTTTTCTGGACACACTTGTGTGTGTGTGTGTCTGCATCTGTGTGTGTGTGTATGTCTGTATGTTTGGTGTTGTGGAGTCAGGGTACTTGTGTGTGTGTGTGGGTGGGGGGGAGTTGGAGCTTATCTGGACAAGTCCCTGAAGTTTTCTTGCCAAGGTTTTTCAGAAGTGGTTTGCCATTGCTGTTTTCTAGGGCTGAGAAACAAAGTGATTGGTCCAAGGTCACCCAACTGGCTTTGGGCCTAAGGCAGGACTAAAATTTAAGTCTCCTGCTTCCTAGCCTGGTGCTTTAACCACTCCACCAAACTGGCTCTCTAGAATTTTGTATTCACTGTACTATTATTTATTCTTTGTGACATTACAAGTGCCCAGAATGTTCATAAGCTGAATGGTCTCTAAATCACATTTAAAACAAAACAAACAAATCAATCTTTTTAATGTTTGATCAGGCCTCTGATTACATTTACTTTTAAAAGGCATAATACCATTTTTAAAAATTTTTATAACAAAAGTGTCCCTTTCCTATGATATACTCAGCTCATCCCATTCCAGTGTTAAAAGTCTTATGTGTTGAGCTGCATAGTTGCAGATAAATTATCCAGAATTGTTTAATGCTTTTCATAATTTATAACTGGGGACATTATTATTGCTTCCAAAGTCTGACCTTGCCCTTCGTGTTTCTCTCATATACATATCAATGACTGTATTTATAGAAACGGACCAAAATGGTTTCATTTATAAAATTGCTATAATGCAATACATTTTTAGAAATGATCTAGAGGCTGCAAAGCTGACACAAAATTCATAGGACTTATCCAGGTTGTAGAAAATTGCAGCTTTCAAAAAGTTGAGATTCTGATTCTTATCAGCCTAAGCTAGTCAGGCAATGACACTTAATGATGGGAATTGTAGTCCAGCATTTGGATGGTATTTCTAGTTTATCCGAAGACTTTCATTGTGTCCTGATTCCTCCTTGATGCAGAATACTTTCAAATTCTAATGCCTGAAATTGTTATCCAAAATTTTCTTTGTTTAATAAATAGTGTGGCCATGGGTTTTGGATTTCTTTCCCCACATGATCAACACAGATACCTTTTTAAGCTTAAAATACACCCTAGCTGTATTCAGTTCTAGTTTTACCAGCTGTTGCTTTCTTACTTGCCTTTTCTTATACCAATATAATCTAATGCCAGGTTTATATTCTGTATGCTATATTGCAGCTAAATCAGCCTTCCTAATCTGTGCTGAATTATTTGAAAGCACCAGGACTGGGGAAGGTTTCCCTAACTTCAATTAAAACAACAAACAAGACATACCAAAACAGACATTCCCCGTCTCTGTTTTTCCCCAAAAGTCTTTACCATCCCTCACCATTAAAAAGACTAAAAGTTGTAATTTAGCAACTGCCAGAAGTCCATTCTCCCATTCCCAAGCCAAAGTTTTATTGTGTCCTTGAGCACCCAGAAATCTGTCCGGATAAGGGGTTGCTTTAATATATAGGTCAAGACAGTGGACATTGTGAATTAGAAACAACTCTGATTGGATGGAGGCATCCCTTTGGGATGTCATTTTTATTATTCCCTTGAACGTGGCAATCTAAGCACTTTTCTTGAATATACAAAAGTAAGAGTGAAAGCTAATTCTATGTCAAACAGAGATGGATTCACCGTTAAAGGAATGTAATTGAACTCCTATTCAAAGGCCAGGGATTGAGAAGTACTTTTATGATGGGGCTGTGTCTTTGGGAGAAATTAGTATGGTTCAGAGTAATCACAAGGATTTGTTCAATGGTTATCATTCTATTAAGCTCAGTGGATGCTAAATCAGATTTGTAGAAAGCTTTCTGGGAAAACTGAAGACTTGACAGCTGTCAGGTGAAGTAACAATCCACTGTGAAATTCTTAATGGCAGGTTTTCTTTTTTGACCCCAGAAACTAATTCTTTTTATTGCATGGAAGCAACCAAATGCTCCTTTGAGCTGTTGAGTCACATTGTTGTCACATCTCATTGACATTATGGAGCCTTTGTTTCAGAAAAAAACTTGTTCCCGGTTCCCAGATAGGTACTATGTAAATGAACCAGATTTCCTGGAAGGACTAATCGGTGATTGGCTCACAGATAGAAACTGGGAGGTATCAGTGAAAAAAAAACACAAAAAAACAGGTGCATTTTTAGAGTACAGGGACCAGATTATTCATTGATGAAAGCTTGAAGGCTGTTCCATATTACGCTTAGCTTGTTGTGGCCCTAGGCAGTCATTGCAACTTCTGGGATAAAACATATGTTGCAATGTTCCATTCCATTGTTGCTTTTTATCTAACTGCATCTCCAAAATTGTACTGCAGCTATTGTGCAAGTTAAGTATTTCCATGTAGTCTGTTAAATTGGCTTTTACCTCTGCCTCCAAAATTCAGCTCAATAGTCTGCAATCCATGATAAATTGTTTCAGTTTTATAACATCCTTCATATATGTGTGTGTGGCAAATAGGTTCCCTATTGTTATTGAGCTATTCTGTAGAAAAAATATTCAGCACATGAAACTATTCTGAAATACTAAATATGTCATTCAGTCTACTTTAGAAACTGATAATTTAGCTGTTCTATGCATGGAAATTCATTGTGGATTTATCTGTAAATTTTTTTTTCTTGTTCATTTCTTATTTTCAAAGAAAAGCACAAAAACTTAAGCAAGCCTGTTACGAGAAGTGTATTCCTCTTTTATATCGTGATGAAACAGCTACCCAACGATCTCTAATTATAATAACTGGCTTAAACTTCTATAACCTTTTGTATACAGATGTATATCCATGGCTCTTATTAGTTATGTCTCTGGGGAAAAAAGAATTATAGAATGTCAGCACTGATGTTGATATAAATCCATACTTTGGATTATTTTCAACTGCTTTTAGCAGCCAATAACGAGCATTATATTAGCTGTGTTTCAGTCCACCAACAGAATGGGCTCAAGTAGCTAGCTCTGTACTGATGTATTGCTAATAAATACTGTTTTCATTCCAACCAGCACAGATGTGGATATGGGCAAGAAATCAGTAATCTATCCAAGATGAGCTTTTCATTTCAGGCTAATTCCACTCAGTGGGATGTAGATTCAGACTCAATCAAAGAGTCTAAAAGAATTGCTGAAAAGGAAATGCAGTAAACCAGGAACTGGAACCAGCCATCTTCTCCCCAATTTCTTAATTCATGCCTATTCTGTGGTTGAGGTTCTTCAGCAAGAAGGGATTAATCTACATCTGTGTGCTTTCTTGTGAGCAAAACCTTTGTGCCATTACATTCCTGCTCAAACACAAGCCAATGTGTTCACAGATATTTGCACATATCTTTCCTTGCTCAAGAAGCTTACCTGGCTGTACAGATGTCTACTGAAAAGCAATATCACAAGTGCAACAAGTTGTTGGCTAAAAGGTCTAATTCTCTCCTGGCTCACATTATTGTGTATGCTTGGAATAATGCCCGAAGAAGGCTAGAGGTAGTAGATGTATGAAGCTTGCATCAGCATGTCCCCAGCATTGATTTATACATACATTTATATTGACAGTCATGATGTTTGGTAATATAGGACAAAATGTGAGCGCTAACATATAGCATAGGTACCCAAAATAGTTTCTTCCTCTACTTTTCAATTATGTGGCAAAAACTGCTAATCCTAAAACTAAATCTCAGCCTTTAAAATCTACATGCTTTATAAAATGTGTAAGGAAATTATTGCAAGTTCTCCCCAGTCAAGTTTTCAATCACAGCAGGGATGTTAGATAAGGAAAAATAAGAGAAAAAGTTCAGAACACCTGAGATTTTTAAAGTAAGAAGAGCTATAGCCAACCATTATCTGGCATCACAATCCCTGTCAAAAACGAGGATATTGTTCTTATGCCAAGATTCCCATTGGTGCATGGGGAGAAATGCCTGGCAAAAATCAGGCGAAAGCACAAAACAGATTCAGTATATGATTTGTCAACTTTTAGGACTATAAGCAGACTTTCCTTTCCTTATACATATTAGGCTTCTGTTGCCCTTCATTGGAAAAGAATATGTAAAGGGATTGACAGCCAACCAACCAGAACTAATAAGCAAGTCTTACTTATCATCAGAGCAGATGGAGAACCCTAGTTCAATGTGCAAAGCTTTCTTAAACATTGCTTGGAATTAATACCTTCACCCTAAAGAACAGGCAACACCCTGCTTTCCACAGCTCTAAATAACTGGCCGTCTCATTTAAGTACAAAGTTTCATTACACAATAAAGGAACATGAATGTTGGAGAAGTCATGAAGGCACTCCACCCTTAACAGGATATTCAGCAACAACACTGTCAGTTAATACAGGGTTTGCATCATAAGACCAAATTGCAATAACTAATAATTGGGTTCCCTTGATGCCACTGAGAAATTATATTCACCACACCTAAGGAAGGAAGCCACAGCTCTAGGGCGCTAATCAGGTTGCTGAAATCAAAGCTGCATTACAAGTGAAAAGTGACCTAATGAACGAAAACTAAATGAGGGAGATTGGTTTGACATCATGACCTGAAAGCTAAGATTACCAAGAATCATAAAATTGGAAAGTGACTGTGGTGCTGATGGTGGGCATGTTCCACTGGAGATCTATCTGCTTCATATTAAATGGGAGAGCTCCAGTATATAGACAAGCCAAGCATCTCTTTAATGATAGACAATCTTTCTTCCATAATATGCCTCAGTAGCAATATAGCAAGCAATGGGGTGGTATACTAAGGGACATATGTCATCCAGACCAATAAATAACAATATTTGAGTGTTCCCAAATGCTGGGATTTCTACAGGATACCCACTAGGCACAGTCTCCTTGGCAGCCACCCTTGATCCTTGTTCAACCTAATTTTTAAAACAAATATTCTTTTGAAAATGGGAATTTACCAGGCTGCATAGCAGGCAACCATCTTGAAGCATAATCGGGATTATCAACAATGCCAATGCATCCCATGTATACTCAAGAAGCCTTCTTCTAAAACAGGCTAGTTGGAGTCCAAACCTTTCTGTGGAATATGTTCAAGTACCCACTATAAAAGATAAAGAGAAGTTGAGGTGGCAGAGTGCATGTTGGGAGACTAGAATGATATGATCCTAAGCAACCTTGCCATTTGCCTGATTGGTAGTGTGCTATTGGTCATATCTTGTTTGGCAGCCATCTTGTGAATCATTTTGCTAGTAGAACAATCAAGAGGTTCTACTAGGCCCCCAAATTTGGTGGTCTTTACAGACAGGAGTTCTGCCAGAAGACAAAATCCAAGCCTGTGAATTATTATTATTATTTTACTTAATTATGTCATTTTTCTATCCTCATATTCAATACTGGTTTGAAAGCCAAGGACCTTTGTATGTTTTTATATCTGTTTTTCTGTTTGCTTATTTTTCCCACAGTGCTGTACTGTTATTGCTTCACTGTGAACAAGAAAGACTTTCCATTTTTCCTTTATTGTGTTAAGCTTTAGACAAGGAAATTGTTATATATTATTAATTAGAGCTCTGCCAAGGTTATTCATGGAGATTCAGATAGATTTAGAATGGGAGAATATATATTTCCTTTGCCTTCCCAAATGCCATTTTGGTGAATATCTCCTGTTAATATTAAGAGTGGAAATGTGAGCTGACAGGGCAAATGTCTATGCAGTTCTCTAACTAAACTCTGTGGCTTCCTCTCTTAGTTTTTTTTTTTCCTCCTAACCTCTTTCACTGGAAACTCTCCATGTGGAAACCCGAAATAGATATTTCAAATCTAAAAAATATATACATAAATAATTTTCCCCCTATTTCTCATTCTTTACTGAAAATGATAACTGCAATACTACTACTACTACTACAGCAATTAGACATCTTTGAGCTGCCTTTGTTTTTCTTGAGTGGATAAATGCATAGAAATCTTCATTTGCAACTGAAAGCAGTCTTTGTAGCCTCCAGTTTTTGATCACAGATGCAATTTGGTGGCTACTTCTATGTACAAACAAAAACTTGAGTGGAAATGCCCTTTCCTCCAAATCAGATCTAATTTAGAAATTTGGGCTGCCTTATTTCAACAAAATCCAATGATCTACATTCTTAAAAAAGAAAGAAAGAAAGAAAAGAAAAAGCAAGAAAAAACAGTAAAATAAGCCAAGAAATATTGCATTCTTGTTGAGGTGTCTGCTTTTTAAGCTGTTATAATAGACCTAACAGGTATTTCACATATTTAAAATGGAATGTCTGATCCTGTCTCTCCTTTATAAATTTCATATATTGTATGGAAGACAGAAAGACACAAGACAAGCTGAGTGTGCAGTCAGAATATAATTATACTGTTTCATGCAATCGGAAAGCTTGCACCATGCCAGTGCAAAACTGGCATTAGTATTATTAAAAAGAGAGAGAGAGAGATGTATTTTGATGTGAGACTAATGCATATAATCTGCCTTATAGCTCTCATAGGTTTATAGGAAATACAGTTTGATGGCACAAAATTCATGTAGATTGTCTGCCAGACATTGTTTTCTTTTTAAAAAAATAACCAGGTCAATGTAGAACTAGAACTAAAACATTAAATGGTGTATTGTTCTACAATACATCATCCCAATTAAAAAAGCATTGTATTGTATCCTAGCTCAATCCTCCTTAACCTAGGTATTCTCCATATATGTGGATTTCAATTTCCAAAATTACAGATTTAGCTAGTCCTTGACTTATAACCACAATAGAGCCCAAATTTCTGTTGCTAAGCAAGACAGTCATTAAGTGAATTTTGCTGCATTTTATGAACTGCCTGCCACATTAAGTGGATCACTATAGCTGTTAAGTTAGTAACATAGTTATTAAGTGAATCTGGTTTCTCCATTGACTTTGCTTGCCAGAAGGTCACAAAAGGTGATCATTGGAACAATCCTCTGCATGCCAATTGCCAAGCATCCAAATTTTGATTATATGACCATGGGGATGGCTGCAGCAGTCATAAGTGTGGAAAAATAGTGATAAGTAACCTTTTCAGTGATATTCTAACTTCGAACAGTCACTAAACAAATGATTGTAAGTTGACAACTACCTGTAGTACTTGTCTAATTGAGTCTAGAATTGCAGATGTATGTGATTGCACTAATAAGTTGACCCGTCACCTAATCAGACCCAATTTTTTTGACTTTTTTTTTTTTTTGTGGCTGGTGTTAAGTGAATGGCACATCTGTTAAGTGAATCCATTTTCCCCAATGGATATTTTTTGCCAGAATCCAGAAGTAAAGACCAGAAATAGGCAAAAAAAAATGTTGCAAATCATGGTCATGTGATCAGGGGGTACTGCAAATGGTCATAAAGATGAGCTGGTTGCCAACTGCCAAAAATGTGATTACATACCACAGGATGGTATGTGTGGCCATTGTAACTTTGAAAATGGGTTGTATGTAGTTTTGGGAAGGTCTTGTTGAGGAGAAAATAGGAGAAGGAGAGTGTACTGGATATATTCACTGCCTTAAGTTATTTGTAAAAATAATGAAGTTACTAAATAAATAATAAATAAATAAGTAAAAATAAATAAATAAATAAAAATAACTTTGAACAGTTATGGCTGTAGCTCGGGAAATCAGAAGAATATCTGTTGGGCAAGTCACTTACAATAAAGGAGAATATTTGTAGCTCGGGATTGAAATGAGGGGTCCTTGGTGTTCTCTGAGCTTGGCTTTTTTCTTGCAGATGTTTCATTACCCAGACTAGGTAACATCCTCAGTGCTGGTAAGCTCTCAGTGAGGATTGCTCTCAGTTTATATTCTAATGGCTTGGCTTGCCCTGCCAGTGTTGATGGGGGTCCGGGCTTAGAGGTTATTTAGTGCACTGATGATGTTCCCTAGTTTGGATAATGAAATGTCTGCAAGAAAACAACCAAGTTCAGAGCGCTCCGAAGACTTCTCAACTCATTTACAGCCTTATCCGATGACTAATGACACCGTGACTAGCTTTAATGTTCAAACAACATCATGGCATTGGATTGCTCAGTGAAAGACACCTCTCTCTCTCTCTCTCTCTCCCTCTCCCTCTCCCTCTCTCTCTCTCTCTCTCTCTCTCTCCCTCTCCCTCTCTCTCTCTTTTGGCAACTCTTTCTTTCCTACACCCATCCTGTATATTTTTTACTGAGCTAAATTGCTCTAATTGTGCCTCATCATTTTGGAAGTGTCTCTCAAAGGTGAGTTGGACTCTCTGCTGATGAGTAGTGAGGAAAGAAAAGGAAGTCCGTCCTTCAGCAATGTTTCTCACATTAGAAGGACACCTTTATATTCTTTTTCAGAACCACGGCATTAGTTTAGGAGCACTTGGGAGAATTTTGACTGCTGCATAATTACCTCAAGCAGCTCCTAAACAAGTATATCCTGTTTTGCTTCCTGTATGCTCACAAGGGCAGCTCATCTGAATGCTTGACAGTCTTCTAGTTTCAGGAAGAAAATATTCAGGATCATTTCTAATGGCAGTTTTAAACCTACAATTCCTCAGCAGGAAGACTTTTTAGCCCCCCAACTATCAGCAGACAATTGTCCCATTGTTTACTTGTTAGTCAGAAACCACATTACGTGCTTTTGTTTTTTTCACTCGATAGGGCATTTTATAATCTTAATAGCTTTATAAGCCTCAATATGTTTCCCAGAGGACTCAAATCTTTGCTAAATAGATTAACATCACCAAGGCTGGATGCTATTTGTGACAGGGTTTCGCCATCATTTGCATTTAAAAAAAAAAGAAAAATAAGTTGTCAATGCTTATATTGCTCCAGATAAATAAAATTTCAAAAGCAGATGCCTTATTATCATTATAGGATGAAAAATAGGCTGCTGATGGATAATTCAGGAACTGTGTTAGCATCACTTCATATATATATGGAAAGAAAAGAGGCAGGAGGGGGAGAGGTTGAAGACGGGTAAATCAGGTTACTTCACCAACATTCAAGGAACACACATGCCACTACAAATTAACCATTAGCAATGCACAGCATTCATCTTTTCTGTCACACACTGTGGGAAACATGCCTTATTAGCATGGCACCATAGACTAATGGTATTTCCAACTTAACACACTGGATAAAAAGGAGAGCAAAAGCAGACAAACGGAGACCCAGGCACCTGGCTGTCCTAGCATTGGACTACTTCCTACCCCTCCTCCCAGGTTCTTACTCCCCCTTCTCGTTCCAGTTTTACACTTGCAATTTAAGAAGGCCAAAATACAATAATCCTGCAACCTAAAATACGTGGCCTGGCCTATGTACCTCAGCCTGCCCTAGAGTTTGCATGGCGCATGGTGGAGTTTGCATTTTTAATCAGCTTTAGGCATGAAACAGACAATGAACCCTGTTGCTGCTGCCGTTTCTCCCCATCCCGTTCCCTCAGTGCTGTTTTTCATTGCCTTTGAATTTGAATAATACATGGCACACTAGGGCCCTTCAGGGAACCCAGATGTCAAATTATAGGCTCTATCCTATTGTGATTTTGTCCCCTCCCCGTAGCAGTGAGGTTCATTGTTAATTCTCCACCCACTTGAGGTTCAAATCTTAGCAAAGGAATCTCCAAGTTTCATTTGATTGTGAATCAGGTTTATATTCTCTCCCCCTGCCCAAGCAAAACCAGCTCAGTTTCCTTTTTTAATGTTGAATTCGTGCTCTTAAAAAAATAGCATTTTCAACACATTCTTACAAAATAGACTGAGCTTGCCAAAGGCTGCTGGAATCTGATTCCTGGGCAGCCTATAAAAAAAGTCAAGAGAAATGACCATCACTTCTTACCTGATCCTCCCTCTTCCCAGGCTGTTTTATTTAAGAAATCAGGAGTCTACTTCACAAACCCTTGGCCAACTAAAAAGCAAACTTTTACAACAAATAAGTGTCTTTCAAGGGGAGAGGAAAAAAACCTATGGGTTGTTTCGCTGGCTTCTTTTAGAATAAACTTGTAAAAATAAGAGATCTCTAAATGCCATCCAATTTAGTAAAAACTAATGTAGCGGCAAACTAGAGCCTCCCACTGAGCTAAAAGCAGAGTTGGTATTTTAAATGTTATACTGCTGTAACCTAAGCGGTAGAGGTAGAAGGGTGGGGGGAATTCATGGCACAATGTAACCCAACACAGTATATTTCCTCAGCATAAACAAAATCACACAGGAAGATTGGGAAGTTTGGTCTAGTACCAACTCATTTCAAAATAATTGCAGATTTCTGAGAAACACACTTAACACAGAATAACGGATAAATCAAGAGTTATGTGAAGCCAAAATATATCAGGGCTGGTCTTAGAATGTAAGCGGAAAATCTTAACTTAATAAGAGAATGGATTAATAACAGGAAAGTAATATTGCCTCTTAGCGGCCCAGCAACTTGTACTCAGCTAGGATAAGGCCTAGTACCCAGCTTTGCTTAGAAATAATGTGAAAGATCTGGATTTTAAGTACTGGAAGTTTGCACAACCAATTAGAATAGACCTGGAAGGGACCTTGGAGGTCTTGTAGTCCAACCCCCTGCTCAAGCAGGAGACCCTATACTATTTGAATGCCATGAAGTAATGAGAAACTGAAGCTTTATCAGCTGAAGAGATTCTAGCTTTATATCTTTGATGAAGGTCTAGTATTAATCCTAAATGTGCTTTTTCAAGAGGCAACTGGACTTTCTGGCTTTTCTTTTATCAAAGCTTTGAAGAAGCTCATTCAGCTTCTTTAAAGAAAAGCCAGAAAGTCCAGTTGTCTCTTGAAAAAGCAACTTTGGGACAACCATGACCTGGATGACTGAGAATCTCCATTCTGGGAATTCAAGTCCACAAGTCTTAAAGTTGCCAAGATTGAGAGCCCTGCTTTAGAATTTCTCTTCAATTTCTTTTAGCGGTGTTTTTGAGCTCCCCTTATTGGTACATATTGCATTCTGACAAACATCTCCATAACTCTGGTGTAGCCTCCCTGCCTGCTTGCCTCCGTTTCCCAGCTGAAAAATGTCCCATTGAAAAATTCCTTTCTTTTTTTTCAGCATCCTATTTAGATGGAGAGAAGGATACCTATTTAGATGGAGTGAAGGAATGAAAGAATGCTCATACATAGAGCCCTTGGCTACTTTCTATCTGAGGGAACGTCACTATTTCTTCTCTTTGACAAAGAAGTATTTTCTATCAAACTGATTTAGGAAGGATTCAGAATCTGAGAATTGAGCACCAAAGCACTGGCTAAAATGCAATAACCTGGGCCTGGGTTGTCAATGCTGGGGGAGGGGGCTGTTTTTTCCTCTTACCCATCCCCACAAGCACTGATATGTTAAAAAAAAAGTCATACTGGGATAAAAAATATTCAGTCAATCAATACTTATATGTCTTGCCCATTTTGTGTTATTATCAGAGCTGGCAGGTCTTCCTGGTGTTTGCTACCAAAAGTAAGTGCCTTACCATATGCTCATTTTCACAATAATTCACAAGCCCTGTCCAACTGCAGAGGAAGCACCCCAAATACAGTAGATGTTGTGCTCAATATAACCTCTATTCACAGCAAGGAATTTCTATCCCACCATTTTTCTCAGCCTGAAACAGTAACAGCTGCAGTTACAAGCTGCTGCGTATCTCACCTTTGTTTTTGCTCCTACGTTTTAGCTCTCCCATTGTGCTTTACACATGTTAAATATATTACTTTAAAAAAAGGAGGGGGACAAGAACTAACAGCTTTCATTATTTAAAACTGGACTAATTATATTTAAGCATCAAAAGAGAGAGAGAGAGAGAGAGAGAGAGAGGAAGGCTGGTTCTAAGGAAGAAAAGCTCCTTCTATTTAGCCAGCTGCTTCTATATAATGCAGAGATTGAGGGGGGGGGGAGAAACCTGGTTAAATAACTTTTTTTTAGAAAAAAACTCTTTTAAATGTGTAGTTTAATTTTTGTTACTGAGAGGCTAATTCTCAGCCTTCTACCCATATGAAACAAAGAGTCCACAATGAAGAGACATTTAAATGTAGATTTCAAAAAGGAAAGATGTTAACATTGATAAATTGTAAGTTGGGCTCTTAAGGGATTACATATGTGTGTGTGTAAAATACACACACACACACACACACAATATAAATATTTCAGTTTAAAAAGACATGCTTTCCCAGCTGGCACTGGACTGAAACTTCAGTAGTACTTGACACTAACCATGGTTGGAACAAATAGGTATTGGAGACTATAGTTTTTGAAGGTCACAGTTTACCTATCTGGATGAAATCTTTTTTCTAGCCTGTCCTTAGTTCTCTGATATGAAAGAGAAATTAGCAGTGCAATACTTAATGTCTGTTTCATTTCTTCAAAGTTTCTTAGGAGTGCAAACAATATGACATGATGGACTATTTTTCTCCAGCTTTAGAGATGGTTAAACAGCTAACTTTGGCTTCATACATTTATTTATTTATTTAGAACATTTATATTGCCGCCTACTCGCACATGGCAATTCAAATAAAAATGATTAAAAAATTTAAAATAATAAAATAATAAACCGCATCCCCCACCCCAGCGACAACACACATTCATAGCAGCCATTTAATGGGCTCCATCCTGCTCTGGGTTCCCCAGGCCCTCTGGCAGAACCAGATATTCAGGATCGTCTGAAAGAGTGCTGCAATCAGGCCAGTGTAATGTCTAACTAATATAAGACATTAGAACCGTGACATTGATTAACATGAAAGGGTGGTTTGTATCAACTTAGGACATTCAAGTGTTCTGAAATGCAATTAGGCAAGAAACACTGGTGGGGATGCAATGACAAAGAGACCAACAAAAATCCCTAGTTACTATGAACAGTAAATAGGCTTCGTTTCTTTCTAATACTTGAAAAGAGCTTCATTATGGAGCCCCAAAATGTCAACTCAAAATAAATGTCATTGATTTTTTTTAAAGCATAGTTACCTGCAGATTAAATTGTAGTAGAACTTCATTTTATAAATACGCCACTGTTATGACAACATTATGAGAGAACATAATCCTGGTTAAGCAAAATGAAGCTGCCATATTTATGTATTTATTATTTATTTAGAAAATTTATATTGCTTCCTATTGCATATGGCAACTCAAGGCAGCTTACAGGAATATAAAAACATCATATATATATGATGTATATATATATGTGTGTGTATGTGTATCTTGGGTTCTTTTCGGGTTTTCTCCCACGTAAAGTTGGCGGTTTCTTTCGCCGTAAAATTGGCGGTTTCTTTCGCAACGTTTCGACGGAATCGCATCCGTCATCTTCAGGCTATACGCCAACTTTACGCGGGAGAAAACCCGAAAAGAACCCAAGATATACATGCAAATACCCGCGAAAACCTCAAGAAGCATATATGTATATGTATATACACACACACATATACATATGTACAAGTGTATGTATGTATATGTGTTTGTATATACATATACATATAATTTTTATGATTGAGAACTGGCCAGAGTTACCTTGATGGTAACATGGGTGGCCAATAAAATAATAAAATAATTAAATAATTTAAGCATTCATTTTATTCTCCCTGTAATAAAAGACAAATGTAAAAACAATTAGGTATATCAGAAGATTAGAAGATTTGCCGAGTTGTGAAGAAGTTGCTGGTCATTGGCTTTTCACTGCAGACCTTTCCAAAATCCAAATCATCTTCTTGTCAGAGGAAAATCTTCCTGAGTTCAGCCTGATACTGTTCACTATAATGTGACTCACATTAATGGTATGTGATGACTTTCCACAAGATCATAAAAAGTCCATGTACCAGGATTAGAAAACAAAGAAATAGACAAAAAATTAATTCTGGCTTCCTGACATTCGATACAGGATTTGTCACTCGATAAGCCCTATTTTTAATCTCCTACGTTATGAGAAGCCTGCAAGTGTAAATGTCCAGAAATAGACATATATCACATGTTTCTGCAAAAACAACAATATGACATGGAATCAAGCAGATGTTTTACACTGCAAGACTAAAAGACTATCTATTGCTGTTTAGGCTGCTGCTGGTGTTTTGTCCTTGTTTCCTGGTGCTGTTTTCCACTGAACGGCCGAATTTAGGCCGTAGTCTGGAATAGTGAGGCTGGAAGACATCTTGGTAGGGAGAGATCTTAAGAAAGCACAGGAATGCAATGCCCTTGTAATGTATGACGCCAGTCACTATCTGAAAGTCCCAGAGCCGAAGTCCAAAGAAAGTTCTCTCCAGCAGGCACTGGAAGCTGAGGAACACTTTTCTGTGGCTTTTTCCTCAATGTTAAATCAAATGGTGATCCCTGCTGGTATAGTTGACATTTCTCTACAATTTGTAACAATCAGCATTTATTTAGTTATTGTTTGTGCAATTAGTCCAGGGTAGCAACTCTGACGATCTTGCTGCTTGTCACTGCCGCCGATTCCTGAGATAGTATGTCCGACATTTCTTCCTATTGTAAAAAGCCCACCCTCCCAAGCAAATAACCACGGTGACTGCAACTGCAACTAATCCCATGATGATTGCCAAGATATTGGGCTGGTAAGCTGTGGAAGAAAAAGACAAAAGAGCTGAAAATCAAATGACTGCGCATTCCAGAGTACTGCACATATATTAGGGTTTCCCACCCCCCACCCCCTCAACACACAAACACACACCATATCTGTTTTGGAAAGGGAGTATTCTAGCTTTCATAGCTGAGACAAAATACGATATATACAAATTGCAACATGTACTGTAAATCAGTGATTTTAACTCTCCTGAACTTTAAGATGTGTGGACTTCAACTCCCAGAATTCTCCAGTCAGGGGAATTCTTCATCCTTAGTTTCAAAGTTCTGCTGAGTCTCAATCTGTCTTAGTTTTATTGTTTTTGTGTGTGCCTTCAAGTTATTCTTGACTCCTGGCAACAGAGAAATCCCTGCACATTTCATGGAAAGATTTTCTGAAGTGGCTTGCTATTGCCTTCTTACTAGGGCAGAGAAAGACTGAATGGCAAAAAGTCACCCAGGTGACTTTGAGTTTAAAGCAAGATTAGAGCTCAGGCTCTTGATTTTTATCCCGGTACTTTAACCAAACTCTCTTTCCTGTTAGGCAAACTTAACTTGCAAAAAGCTAGTCCCTTGCTGAGATTCCTCACATTTTAAGAAATGTTCTAGGTTAAAAACTCTGAACTGGGTTGATACCTCCGAATTCTAAAAGATGTATCGGGAATGTTTTGGTGCATCTAAATGCACACTCTCCATGTTAACCATCTGCAAATGGTAGCCTTCCTTAAATGTTAACTTTCTGTTCTCCTGATCCCTAGCCGGTGGGACGGATGCAGGGGACAAGACTCAAAAGTTAATATATTTGTTTGGCATTAGGCCAGAAAATGGTGAATCAAAGATATAGAAGTATTATTTGGGTGCATGAAACTCATTTCATATCCACACACAAGGGACTCTCTTCACTATTCATAGCAGATGCTTCATTATCCATTAGAAACATTATCAGTCTTTCTGGATTGCATCTTAGATGGAAGTGATACCAACAGCTGGGATGAGAATTCCTATCACTTTCTTTTATTGAGTTACATTTCTAACTTGCATGTGACAAATAAACTTCAACATAGTCCTGGTTGAGTGATACAAGTCCCCAAATTATGGTCATTCTTGTTCTTTAGGTCAAGGAGTTAACTTACATTCAACATGTACAGTCACGTCTCTAACATTAAATCCAT
>JANHFL010001687.1:522024-534423 GCA_032468155.1 Oxyrhabdium leporinum | reverse complement strand
GCTAATATGAGAGTACTAATTAATCTAATCTGAACAAAATATGGTTTAGTCAAAGGAGGTGTGCCATCACTTTTTTTATGAATGGTCACAAAATGAATGGTTCTAAATCGAAGACTATGTGAAGCTAGCAAGGTCCTTCTTTCATGGAAATGTTCTTCTCTGTTGACTCTAGAGTAAGCAGGTGGAAAGATTAAGCTACAATATCCATTGCGAAGAAGGAAGATCACTTCTTATACTCATTTTTCACTTTCATGAGAAACTGCAGTGGCAAAATTAGTTCTCTGCTCAGTGATCAGCTCTTGCTTAGGGCATCCCATTCTTGAAATGCATTGCTCAGCTGTAAACTTCAGGGTGAGAGAATCTCTTGTTAATGCCACATGGTGGCTGTTGGCAATTTTACCTGGCAAGTCATGTTACCAGCTGTCCCGGTCCATTTAATGAATATTAATAATTGCCTCTCTCTGTAAAATGTATGTCTGAATTTCTACAAAGTACTTACCCAACAAATGGGTAAGGTTTTTTTCACCCCTAGAAAATCTTCTGTATCCTTATCATCACGAAATTTAAAACTGATTTATGGGGAGAAACCAATGCAATAAAACAAAGTAAATATGTATTTTTTGTTGTGATGGGTTCTTGTTCAACTATTGCTATTTTGAGTGAACGGTAATGTTCTCCGTGTTTCTGTTTCTTTGAGCTTCTTTTATACCAAATAAATAATAAGACTGTGATAGGCACAACGTTTAGTATTGATTTAAGACTCAGGAATGTAGCTCACAGCCTGAAGAAAAATAGCTAGACAATTTAGAAGATAATATCTGATGGAAAGCTTAAAAAAAACAAAGCAGTACCAAAAAAAAAATACTTTACAAAGGCTCCACAGTTCCGACTTCATTAGATCAGATTGCATATTGAGCTATCAGTTCAATTAAAACACACCCAAGATGATTGGTCAAAGAGAGTAAATAGTTATTGCTACTTTAATGAGCAGTATTGCTTTCATATTAATTGTGTAATACCTTTGCCTGTTGTTCTGGTTATTAACTGGATGGTATCTATGTGGGTGGGAAAACTTAGTCATGAATGTAGACAAACAGTAATCAAAAGGTGGCAGGTGAAACCAAATGCAAAAGGACCAAAGCTCAGGTGGCTGCTTATTAGACAATACGACCTGAATTTCACCAGAGGATGCAACCCACAGAATGCTTAAGGATGCATATTTGGAAATAAATTGGCTGGTACTGCTGCTGGGCTCGATCAAGGAGCAAGCAGATCAGTGCAATTATATTGATTTCTTGATCTCTTGACGGGACTATTTCAGTGCAGAAATTAAGACGGAGAATCGGAACCATATTCAGATCATCTAATCGTCATTTTTTAAAACTTCTTTCTTCAAGAGATATTTTCTCTTACAAATGTCTTTCTGAGAAGAAATATTTAAGTATCCATGTTGAAAATGCATGTGTGTGTTATATTATTAAAATGATACATTGTGTATATGGATAAATTGATATTATTATTGTTATTGCTATTGTTATCATTATTATTATTAATCATTGCACAGTCAGCCAGATGTTCAGACTGTTTTTTTTTTGTCTACCTATCAAGTTCTTACCAAGGATCTGGGATAGGCAAATCTGGATGTTCGACGGTGTTACAGATATCGTCGCCGGATGGAAGCAGTTCCTAGTAAAGCCGCCTTCTACAATTGACTGATGGCAAATTTGTCAATGCCTACGGTGTTCAAGTGGTGCTTCAGCTGTTTTGGGATTGCACCTAAGATGCCTATTATTATTGGTACTACTACTACTACTATTACTATTATTATTATTTTATCCTGCCTTTTTAAAATATAAGTCAAGGTGGCAAACATATCCAATATTCCTACCACCTATTTTCCACAGAGCAACAGCCCTGTGAGTTGGATTGGGCTGAGAGAGTGTGACAGGCACAAAGTCACCCAGCTGGTGACTTTATGTTTTGAGACCAGGGGTGGGCTGCTGGGGGTTCCGGCGAACCCTTTGCTGGGGGTTCAGCAAACCCCCAAATCCCACTCCTGGCAGGGCCCGCCCCTCTCCACGCAACCCCGCCCCAGCTGGGAGAACACTCTCTTCAGCCTAGCCTGATTAGCAGAAGCAGCTGGTTTTTGCTTGCCTATTGCACATCCACGCCCCCAGTTTTCAGCCTTCACGCGCCCCATTTTTGGCCCGTTCCGGGCCATGGGGATCGGAACGGGCGGAAAATGGGGCACATGGAGGCTGAAAGTGGGGCACACAGAGGCAGCAATAGGCAATGGTCATCCCTGCAACCTGAAACAGCTGATTGTCGGGAGGCCGATTATTTTTGCTGTTTGCTGCAAGGAGGCAAATTGCTGGGAGGCAGAGGAAGATTTTTCCCCCCTTGCTATGGAGATCCCTGCAGCCTGAAATAGCTGATCTTCGGGAGGCCGAAAATCAGCTGCTTATGCTAATCAGACTGTGCTGAAGCTGAAAGAAAGTTTTTTGCTGTTTGCTGCAAGGAAGTAAATTGCTGGGAGGCAGAGGCACATTTTTTCCCTTGAGATGGAGATCCCTGCAGTCTGAAATAGCTGATAGTTGGGAGGCCCTTGGAGAGAAAATCAGCTGCTTATGCTGAAGCTGAAACAGGAAGCAAATTGCTGGGAGGTAGATAGAGGTAGATTTCCCCCCCCCCTTGTTTTGCTCCCCAAAAGCTAGGTGCCTCATATACTTCGGACTGTCTTATACTCTGAAAAATACAGTATTTTTTTAAAAAAGATTAGAAAATAATATGAAGGACTTTTGAGGAGAAAGCCCTGTACATTTGTGGTGTTGGAATGGATTATGGCAACTCCTAGTGACCCTATAGATTTTAAGTATTGGAATTAAGTTCTTGGAAACTTTTGGAAGTATTTATTTTTGGTGACTGAGAGAAAAAGGTATTTAATGGCAGTAGTTAGAGGTACCTTAGAATTAAAAACAACTATTTTTGGCAACAATGCTTTATGAAAATAAAAATATTGGACCCTGATTCCACACAATTGCTTTGTACAGTCATAAATCACTATTTTAATACTGTTGTAATTTTGAACAGTCATTAAATGAATGGTTGTAAGTCGCAGACTACCTGTATATAATTTCCTTTCCTTTCTTAATTTTCATATACAATCTTTCTAAAAATTGTTCAATGCTTTGTCTTCTGTAATAAAAAGCAAAAGAGTCAACCCTAGTCAAAAGGCACAAATCTTTGATATGCAGTGAAGAGTAATAAACTATTTTATTTATATGTACTTATAATACAAGACTATTTTATTTATATGTACTTATAATACAAGAATTCTTACATGTCCTGTCTGCAAGGCCAACTTTAGTGTTGGAAGATACCCATAATTCACCTTCTTATCTTATCAAAACTATCTTATCCTAGGAAAACACCTAGAACAGTTATATGTTTCCTTTGTTATTGCCTTAAAGAGGAAAGTCAAGAAATCTTGCCTCTATGATCTTGGGTTGGTTCTAAAACAATTTTAATAAATTGTAATTCACATTCACACATTCATTGACATTCTACATTCCTGTGAGTTTATTCTCCTTCATTTCTCCTTTCAGAAGGATTGAAAAACTAACCCCCATAATTTCAGCTTGTTCACGTTGTTTATATTCCTAGTCCTGCCCTGTGTTAATCCTGCCCTGCTTACCTTCTTTCGATATTTGACAAGTGCTCTCCTGTTTGGGCTTATCATCTAGACAAGCAGTCTCCAGGTCCCTAATAATTGATTTTGTTTTTCTTTGAACTCTCAGCAATGTGCCAATAGATTCCAGGCAATTGGGTGTCTCAAACTGATAACAATATCCACCGTAGGGTTGCATCAATAAAATGCACAGGACCATAAATCTCTGATGTCAAAAAAAATGGGGCAGCTGTCGTAACATTGCATATTATTTTGCTATGCAGAGTAGGACATAAAGTAGGCTTGCCTGCTTCCCCATTTAAATTGTGCAGAGGATGTGATGGAAAGTTTGTCTGCTAGAGATATGTCCTACCTTAAACTTAATTAGAATAGAGCTGGAAGGGACTTTAGAGGTCTTCTAGTCTAAACCCCTGCTCAAGCAGAAGACCCTATACCATTTCAGATAGATGGCTGCCCAGTCTTTTCTTAAAATCCTCCAGTGATAAGCATCCACAACTTCTGAGAGTAAGCTGTTCCATTGGTTAATTGTTTTCTAGGAAGTTTCTCCTTGATTCCAGGTTGCTTCTCTCCTCAATTAGTTTCCATCCATTGTTTCTCGTCTTGCCTTCTGGTGCTTTGGAAATTAAGTTGACCCCCTTTTCTTTGTGCCGGCCCCTCAAAGACTGCTATCGTGTCACCCCTAATCCTTTTTTTCTCTAGACTGGCCATACGCAATTCCTGCAACTGTTCATATGTTTTTTTGTCCAGGCCTTTAATCATCTTAGTTGCTCTTCTCTGCACTTTTTCCAAAGTCTCATCATTTTTTTGTAATATGGTGTCCAACACTAGATGCAGTATTCCAGGTATGATCTTACCAAGGATTTATAAAGTAAATAAAGTAAATATAGTGTAAATTAATTCTGAAGACTTCTGACTTACCTGGGAAGAGACATGGAATACCACTTGAGCTTCTGCTACAGATGCAGACAACAAACTCAGACTGTATTTTATTACCTCTAAGCTTATTCATCTCTTAATAAACTAGTGTCTGATGCTTCTTCTGTCTTCAGTCAAACATATACACTCCCCATACATATATTTTTCAGATATATTTTTATCAGGGAACAGAAAATATCAGGCTGGTGTTCCATCACCTTGACGCTGTGATTGCTAATGTCTTGAAAAAATCTCTAGTGTTTATGCACTTGGTATATTTTTATGAGTATAGTATGATACAACTGAGATTAAATATAAAAACCAATTTTGTTTAATACTTTAAATGAAGTATTTCTAGAGTCTGCTTTTGTAAATAGCAGATAAATTTCTTTCTTTTTACTGAATCCTCAGAGTGTCAGATAACTACTGGTACGTTTTCAGAATTCTTTATTTATATCTAAAATCATGTTATGGTAAGGCGAGTCCCTACATGGGATGTTCCACTGACAGATACCTGAGGTGGCAGACATTGGGAAATTCTACCAGTGTCTGAAAAAGCTGGACTAAAAGATGGTGCTGCTGATCATAGCAGCACAAGAACAGGCACTAAGCACCATAGAAGCAGGGATCTATCACACTAGACAGGATCCAAGGTGAAGACTATTGGATTGAGCAACAGTCCTATACATAGTGGCAGGATGTAAGAGGCAGGCAGGAACAGTATACATTGAAAGGCACAACTAAGTGCCTGGCATCATGTACAAGATCATCTGCACAGTGTATGGGGTAGACTCTCCCAAGTCTCCCAATGGGAGATCTCACAGAAGGTTGTGGAGAATGGCTAAGATACTGTGGGATTTCTAGATCCAAACAGACAGATATTAGCTAACCAACCAATCACTGAGATAGTATACAAGGGCCAAAAGACTGAGGTGGTGATAGATGTAGCAATGTCCAGTGACAGCAACATCAGGAAGAAGGAATATGAGAATGGAGAAGAACCAGGGTCTGAAAGAGGAACTAGAGAGGGTGTGGAAAATAAAGGCTGAAGTGGTCCCAGTGGTGGATGAGAATTTGGGGCTGTGATTCCTAAATTGGGAATCCAACAGATCCAGGACCAGCATCAGAGCTCTCTGTCTAGAAGAATGCAGTGCTAGGAACAGTTAAGATCCTACACAGAACCTTCAAACTCCCAGGCATCTAATAAAGGACCAGTGATTGATGAAGACACAGCCAACCAAGGCATTTTATATATAAATATATAGAGATGTGTGTGTGTGTGTGTGTGTGTGTGTGTGTGTGTGTGTTTGTGCATAATAAAATGTTTTTCACACAGAAGCTAGCTGTTCTGCCCAAGCTGTTCTCTGAATTTTCATTTGGGAGAAACAAGACTTATTGAACAAGATGAGTGAGCAGATAATTGGAAAACTCCCAAATGCAGAGTTATTTAAATCACAGGTAGAACAGGTAGATGTATTCATTTTCTTGGAAGCCTTAGAGTTAAGTAGTGAGAGGGAATAAATAAAAGTTGTCTGAAACATGAGCATTATGTAATCTTATACATATACTTGACAGATGATAAAGAAAACTAATAACAAATAGATGTATTTTCAGTTTTAAAGTATTATATAGGAATGTTTCACTTAGAGATTTGTTTCTTTTTCTATACATGTAGCTCTTATCATAATAGTTAAACTACTACACTATGGGTCATCTCTTCTAAATAAGGGAGATGCTGTTTGTGGAAGAAAAATTTAGCTATATAATCTTCCATTTGTGGTTGATATAGTGTTGCCTTGGAGATATTGCAATGTTTTAAATGGATCACTGGACAATAACAACAAGAAAAAGGAAGAGATTGCCAGTTTGATTTTCTGACTATGGAACAGACAGATTCATTCAGAGAGAGAGAAAGAGACATACCCTCTCAATTGTAAACAATTGTAATGAAAAGTATGAAGAACAATTAGAATTCCTCACTTATCAGAACTCATTTAATCTCACAGGTTCCAAACCATTTAGCAAAATCTATATGGAGTTCATTCTACTTTGCAAAATTTTACTAGGAAAATATAACAACTATATATAAGTGATAATTACTCACTGTGCAATTCATAACTGGGGGTCTGGAGAGAAAAGACCAAGACAATGGAGAACTACTAAATGACTGTGTTTGAGAGATTTTAAGGAAACATGACTTACATGCTTAAACAATTTACCTTGGTCCTAGATACCTAAAGTTAAGGGTCAAAAAGTTTAGTCTGGCAAATGGACAAGACCAATTCTAATCATTTGTAGTCATCCAATCAAAATAGTATACTGATCCAGCTGTGGATTTTATTGAGCACATTGCTTATTGTACTCTTCAAATTTTTCAAAATACAATTCGCAAATAATGACCACGCTACTATCCACAAGCTTACAATGACCATGCTATCCACAAGATTACATGAGATTAAGAGTTTCTGAAAGTAACTTCAACTTCTGAAGCATTCCAAAAAAGGCCATATGATTGTCTATTCAGACATTTTCTTTAGTAAAACTTTGGTACAAAAGAACTGCATGGCTGAGATTAGTCATTGAAAGTGTATTTCTATGAAACTTCCTGACTGAAAAGACATTCTTTGATTCCAGATTTTTCCTTGATAAGGATATCATCATGCCATCAATATCATCAATCAGGATATCATCGTGACATGTAGGAAAAGCAATATCTCAGATACATTGAGCTTGTTTTTTTCTAGAAATATCGAGTTCTAGATGTATGTGAACATAAACCCATGGTCCAAAGTCAAACTAACTCAATTGTCCGCTCTTCCTAGAACCACACCAACCTATTTTAAAGCATCTGAATCTTCTTAATGATCTTCAAATATTTTAATTTTCTAAAACCAGACAGGTAAGCACAGTTATCTTTAATATGGTGCTGGTCCAATCAATCACAGTCGACTCATCTGGGGGGAGAAGAAGTCCTGCAAAGCTGATACCCGAATCCAACTTTTAAAGTGGCCTTGAAAAGCATTTGTTAATGGTGGTAACAAGACAGAAGTAAATGGAGGAATAGGGAGTAGAGAGTTTAGGGGCAGTTGAAAGATGCATAAAATGCAGAAATGTCCCCGTGAGTCCCCAATATTTCATTCTGACCACCCAACATACCTGTTTACACTACTTTGGGAACAGAACTATAGGAGCAAACAATTCTGTATAATGCGAAATCACACAGGGTTGCAAGGTGGTAAATCAATTATGCCAATGAAGTTTGGGATAGTAGAGTTTGGGATGAGAGTAGATTAGAAAGATATGCGACATTTTACCGTTGATTTCTTTACAAATATACATGCAGGAACAAGGAAGATCCCTTACATAACCCGGAAAAATGGATATCCCGTGGCAGAGTCTCAAAAGAAAACCAGGGCATACCCATCTCTCACTTCCTGTTTGCTTCCAGTTTAGATAAATTCCAGTTTAAAAACTTCCAAATCTCTGTCTCATTCCCTTTCTCCCTACTGTTACATTTCAACAGGATTTCTTATCTGCCAACTCTTATTAGCTGAAGGGTGTCATGTTCCAAAAGCAGGGACAGAGTTTCCAGTCATTAACTCTCATTCAGAGTATATCAGCCAACTGACTAGGAAGCAATTAGCTCAAGGATAGATGGTTGTCCAGGTGCTTTAGCATAGTACAGCCAAGAAATAAAATCTGGGTACATTGATTCATATGAATAGGCAGGGCTATATTGTTGAGACAGAACTACTTGATTGCTAATAAGCTATAGCACGAAGTGTAGAAAAAAATAGCTTAGTTTACACTTGCAATGGAATTCCTTGCAGGATCTTTGGGACTATTTACATATTTATGAAGTAAGGTTTCATAAATACATAAATAGGTGGGTTGCCGGTATATGGAGGGCAAATATCAATCAAAGGGATCTTGCAGAATGCTTCTGCATAAAGCAGTTCTGTGTTTCCCAACTTTGGCAAATTTCAGATGAATGTACTTTCAATTTTCAAAATTCTCAACAACAGCCATGATAGTTGGGGAATTTAAGGTCCTGAAGGCCAAATATCCGGAAATTGCCAAAATAAATTTACATTCTTTTTCCCCCCCCCTTTTCCAAAATGATCTGTCGGTATGGAGTCTTTCACAGCCCAGCCGTCAGTAGTGCATGGAATTCACTAACAGTATTTTTTTTAAATTATAAAACTATGTAAAAAAGAAGTATATACGTTATGATATATTACATTAAAGATGAGTAAATATTACCAGATGTCACATGCACAACAAATCACATTCAGCCTAGTTGTGTTTGAAATTGCATATACTGACAGAAATTGGGTATAAAACTGTACCTCTTCTGTACACCAAGAAACAGAGTTTCCTTTTGCTTATTTATAAAATAAGTTGCAGCAAATCTAACAGAGTGAGATAATAAGTGAATACAGATGACACTGTGTTGTACTAGATTTAGTCTAAGCTTCACATCTCTAACCAATAGAACTGACATCTCTAGCAGTCCTCCTGAGAAAAAAGAAGAAATCCCTACCTAAATTTAAGCACTCTGTTGAAGAGAAATTTGTTACAATCTAATAAATACCCTGAATCGAAAACAACTCCAACATCATTTTTATAATTCCTGAATCTTAAGCTATTTCTATCATATCTGAACCTTGTTATAAGGTAGAGGTGTGGAACTATGGCCCCTTTATGACTTGTGGACTTCAGCTCCCAGAATTCCTAACTCAGCATAACTGGCTCAGGAATTCAGGGAGTTGAAGTCCACAAATCATAAAATGGCCATAGTTCCCCACCCTGTGACATAAGGCAAGTCATTATCCAAACAGTTGGAATTATATGTAAAGGCTTTTTAAAGATATCACTTTTTGTCTAATTCTAGGAAGCACCACTTTCTATCCCTTGCCTGCCCCACAGGGCATAGTTGTTCAACTTATCCTGCTGCCTCTCCAGTGGAGATGATTCCTTTTTCACATTCTGCCTCTTGATAAACTCTGTGGTGTCATGGCAAAAACAATCACAAGTGACAGCCACTGAACTGTACAAACATGCAGACAACTGATTAAACAAAAATACAACATACAAATAGCTCTTCTGCATAATTCCTAATTTGCATGCATAAACAACAAGGTGGCAGGACTCCAGGATTCTGTGTATTTCCTACTTTGAATAATTTTGTTGCCTGATCTCCTTCACCAACAGGAATTTCAGATTTATTTATTTCCACTCAAGTACTGAGGTAGGAAAAATATGACCATAGACCGAGCTCAAAAAACTGGTGTTTTCCCTATTATAGCAAGAAGGCAGCTTGCATAGCTATTTATTCTTTCACACGTTGGGGACCAAAACATCCAGGAAGGAGCATATGGAAAAAGAACATATATGGAAAACAGCCACCCGTTTTCTGGTCATGTAAAGATTATGACTGGCACTAATTTCAAGTTAGTTTTGTATCCAGGGATCCTCCCAGGCTTAAATGAAATATAAAGATGCTCTGGCAACAACTTTTTTTTTTGCCATGTTCCTTTGATGTCCTCTTCACTGCATACCCAGTTCATGAAATGTACATAATTGTAAGGATGTAAATAGTGCTTCTCCCTTACCTGTAAACCAACAACAAGTAAGAGCAGCCAACTGGGTAAAATCAGTTATGCTTTGCTACCCATTGTATTGAAGGCAAAGTCAAGAGACAGTAGTGCATGGATCTGAGCAATGTTTAATGGCTTTTTCAAATTGATGAAGGCTCAGACCTTCCCTTTTGGTCCACAGTTAGTGTGGCCTACCACCATCTGCCATTGTTTCCCTAAAGAGCTAGAGATAAGTGTGTCATGCCAATGGTGTGTCAAAATGGAGCAATGGCATTAGACTGCTCAGGCAGAAATACTGTACATATTTTCATTCTCTTTTCCTTACCGTACTTGTACAAGGGTGAAAGAATGGTATAACAGCGTAATATAATAGTGAAGCAGTATAGCAGTGAAAGATTGTAACAGGGACAGTGGCCATTTCTGCAACTTAGCAGCATCTTTGGAACCACATTTTGTCATTGTTGAAGTGATAAAAGCCTGATAAAGACCTAATTTCATCATCCTTATGCTAGAAATCTCTGGAGAAAGGTAACCGTAGTGGGACAGGCTGAAATAGCACAGCACCAAAATGTGCCAAGCCCACTGTGGATGGAGCAGTACAGAATTGGTTAGTGAACTTTTAGGGCCTTTATAAAGAAAGGAAAGGAAAGAGAATTTCCAAGTAAAAATGCTTTTGTGGCTAAGCCCTTGGGATTCAAATTTTGTTTGCTGCTGACCATTTTTTTTTATTTTTGATAACAATAAAAAGAGAATAGGGCTAGAGAGAATTCTGGAGACTCTCTAGAATTCGAGAGTCTAGAACTGGTCACTATGCACACACATGTAGCTATCTGCATTGGGCAATGATATGCAATGCAAGAAAAGCAGGATAGGCAACAGGGACAGTAAATATTATGCCATTGTAATATTTTTCCTAAGTTAAGGATAGGTCGTTATTGTTGTCAGCCATTCATTGAGTCTGACTCTCAACCACTCTGTGGATCAGCAGTCTCCATTCCCCTCTGTTCTGCACTGTCTCCTTCAGATCCACCATGCTCAGACCAATGTCATCCTTTATGTCCAGACAGCAGGTACTAGGGAGCCCCTTCTCCTTTTTCCACTGATCAGTCCCATCATGATTGACTTTTTGAGTGACTCAGCCCACATGACATGACCAAAGTATGACAGCTTCTGTCTGGCAATCAAGTGATATTTTTGACGAAGTTCTGTCTAGGATTTCTTTGTTTGTTATTTTTGTTTATTTTTGCAGCCCATGGGATGCACAATAGTCAACTCCAGCACCGCAGTTCAAGGGTGTCCATCCTTCTTCTATCTGCTGAATCCAAGTTTTGCAGCCACAAGTAACACTTGGAAAAATTATTGGATATGTAAATGGCATTAATTCAGTTCCAAGGGAAGGCATTTGGTTTCTGTCACATAATGCTCCCAGGGAAACTATGACTTTCTGACGATGTTAGAAACTATTTGAATATATATATATATATATATATATATCAGATTATACAATAACATTTTATACCAGAGTTCCTCAACTTTTCTGGGTTGGCGCCCGGAGGGGGTGAGCAATTTTAGGATTTTATGTGTGCATGCAAGTGATGCAAATGGGGCCACGTGCCTGTGCATGACACTGATGCCCACACAACACTTGCAGCAATGCTAGCATGAGTAGGGGTGTATGCACACAGATGCACGCACACTGGCCAGTCACTCATGAGGTTCGGTGGCCAACATGCCACGGCCCGATAGTGGGCCACAGCCTATAGGTTGGGGATCCCTGTTTTATACTACCTGCCCTCTTACATCCTCCTGTTCCATAGATTATCAGATGGTGCCAATTTATATAATAATTTAAAAGATACCTTTAGCTTTTCTGATCAGCATGACACAAATAGAATGGGTGTCAGCTGTTACCTCACGCTTGCGCTTTGCAATCACTCAGTATCAGCTGCCATGAACTCTAGGGGGGCTGGATGGGTGGGGGGATGCTTTGAGGTAATGAAACTTCACTGTATCTTCAAGAACAACTGACTGATAATGGAATGCATCTGCATATCAAACCTATGCCCAAAATGATCGTTCTAAATACATCTTGTTTGATCTTCTTTCTTATTATTTTTTTATTTTTAATATAATAATTCCATCTTCAGTTGAACAGTGTGTTGTCTGGGTACAAGTATCTTTGTTGAACAGTAATCA
>JANHFL010001687.1:497168-512109 GCA_032468155.1 Oxyrhabdium leporinum | reverse complement strand
CTCTCTCTCTCTCTCTCTCTCTCTCTCTCTCTCTCTCTCTCACACACACACACACACACACACACACACACACTACATAGCCCAATCACTGTCTGCTTTGCTGATACCCTCCTTTCCAGAAATCCTTGTAAGGTAGAAGCATACCCAGAAGTGTTAAGTCTAATTTAATTTATATTGTAGGGTTACATTAAAAGAATTTTGCAAATCTGAAAGTACTTCTCTTCTCTTCCAACTTCGTTTTACAGTCCAGGAACCAGGCATGCTCCTTTCTGAGATGTTTGCTATGCCTGCACTCCTTCTGCAGACGCAGCTGCCACTTATCTGACCTTTGTCTAGTGTGCAGATCTTCCATCTGTCTTTCAAGGTCATTCTCACATGCCGTTACACTCCTCATATCCCTATAGCCGGAGGATACAAAATAAGATACCAGAAGGAGGAACTGAAAACTCCCATCACCCCAAGAGTCATGGCATTCCTGCATCCCCCAGATGCATCCTGGAAAGAATAAGGTGCCTACACTCCTTGAAAAGGAAAATAATGTATTTAAAGAGAGACAAAAACAGCTCAAGGAAATAGCTAATCCCAACTACAGGTAGTCCTCGACTTACAACAATTTAATAAGTGACTGCTTGAAGTTACAACTGCACTGAAAAAGTGACTTACTGCTTTTCACACTTACAATCATTGCAGCATATCCATGGTCACATGATCAAAATTCAATCCTTGGCAACTAATATGTATTTATGACAGCTGCAGTGTCCCAGAGTCATGTGATCATCTTTTTTATGACCTTCTGACAAGCAAAGTCAATGAGGAAACCAGATTCATTTTACAACAGTGTTATTAACTGCAGTGGTTCACTTAACAACTATGGCAAGAAAGGTCGTAAAATGGGAGCAAAATGTCTTGCTTTGCAACAGAATGGTTGGGCTCAATTGTGATTGTAAGTTGAAGACTATCTGTACTAGGGACAGAAGGCATCCTAGGAAGGAAAGTTATGAGATAAATCTCACACGAGGAATCAAGAGTTTATCCCTCATGCCTAGGACAGGCAGGCCCTGGAAAATAGTCAGCGGATCTCAGCCCGATCATCCTTGTGCCTAATCTCAGAAAATATCCACAATATCCTATCTGTTTCCAAATGCAGTTAACACCCCACATACTTTTGAGGAACATTGTTTATGCTTCATCATCTACGCTGACCACATAAACAATGCTCCTCAAAAATATGTGAGGTGTTAATTGCACTTGGAAACAGATGGGATATTGTGAATATTTTCTTAGGCACAAGGGATTCCTCAGACAGTTCCCCTGATCCGTTTTGACCCATATTGGATAATTAATGCTTGCCTGAGAAATGTTTGCATGTGGCCAACAAGCATCAAGGAAGCTTGTTCACTACCAGTGCCAGTATCCTAACAGGGAATCTGTATTTTCCAAGCACCTCTAATTCTTTCTGGAGGAACAAGAGCTGGTACTGAATGAATAAAACTGAGCAACTCTCTATGTTTTATTGGCTATGGTGACCATCATACTGTGGTAGTTTTGGTTAAAACCACTTAATCCCACTCCCACAGCTCCTTGGTTTTAGGGTTCATATTACACACTGATCCTTCCCATGACTCATGCCATTCCCCCCCCTCCCCCTACCAGATACTTGTTGTATCTTCTTGGCATCACCTAGCCATTGTTAAAATGACATCAAGCCTGTCTTCATTACAGTTGCTTTGATCCAACAATAAGTCAATGACTTAGAAGATGTTACAAGTCACTAGGGTGGAAAGGAAAGCACCAAGCATGCTGTGCCAGGGCAGTCATAAAACGGTACACACAGATGCTGCAGGACTTCCTCTGGTTGCTTTACAGTTCTTCCTCTGGAGGAAGCTACAGAAGAAGAACAGATTGAGCGGAACCACTCTTGCAGAGTTTTCATTTGTACCTACAAACACAGCTGTGCTCTTTGACTGACCACACATTCCAGAGGGGAGAAAGCATGAGAACGGTTGTAATTGCTCTGTCCAGGCTGATGTGGAGAGGGGGCTGCTAGATTTAAGCTGGAAAAAAATGTAGATGGCCACTACTCAGAACAGAGATGCACAAAATCTTAACTTTTGTTGCTGTCTAGTGATCATCTAGATCAGCGGCCCCCAACCTCTTGGGCACCAGAAAGCAGTTCCATGGAGAAAGTTTTTTTCCATAGACCAGAGGGGGTGTAGTTGTTTGCATGGTGCAGTTGCTGGCATGCTGTGGATCATTGCCATCCAATGGACCTGGGGTTAGGGACCTGTGATTTAGATTATTGGCTGCCTAGATTACGTATCCCTAATGCAGAGAGCACTAGATCTATGCTTAAATCTGAATGAATAAAAGTGTTCCATGCAGACAATGTGGCGAGCAGTGGAGGGAACACTAGTTCTCTGCCTTACTGAGATAAGGACAAAGGTCTTTACTCAACAGTTGAGACTTCCTGTCATCTCTTAATCCTCATATCACTAAATGTAGATATTTTGGACCAGTTCCAATCTCTCATTTTTCCCCCTTTTAAAATACATATTGAAACCTATCCAACATAAACATGCACTCTGGGTGGCAGGTTGGAAAGATGAGATTACCACCATCCCTATCCTATCACCTGCAGCAAGGGATCTCTCTGATTTTGAGTAAGCATCTCCTGGCAGCTCCCAAGTTCATGAAATTATTTATTCATGCAAAAAACATGTTCTTTTTTTTCTTTTTCTTTTTACTGCTGTACAATTTGCAAATGGATAGCAATAGTACTTAGACTTATATACCGCTTCACAGTGCTTTTATAACCCTCTCTAAGCGGTTTACAGAGTCAGCATATTTCCCCCACCAATCTGGGTCCTCAATGTGGGATAGAGAGGTTAAGGTTTTCTTAATAGCTTTCAATTCTCCCCCTCCCCCCCAAAAAAATTAAAGACTCCCAAACATCTTCACAAAGGGGACTCTCACCATCTGCCAACTGTTTCCTCCAAGAGTAATTTCCAGACACATGAAACTACATTGTGAGTGGATCCTTAAAAAAAACCACAACCAACTACTATACAAATATAGAAGGAACAACTCACATGGTTTTACATATAAGCATACATGTTCAAGCACCTTTTATAAAATAAAACAAGATAACCCACATTGGTCACCTTGAAACTAAAATGACCTCTCAATTTCTCCATGCTCCCCCTTAATTCTCTCTTCCCTCCCAACTTTCAAGAACAGAAATATTTAAATGTTAACAGTTTGGGGGTAGCTCTAGTCACACCGAGTGAGTCATCTTTAAATGCCACTCATCTGACAGTCCCGCTTATCAATCAAACCTGGAACAATGAGGCATTCTTCCCCTATAGAAACCTACAACAATCCTGTGCCTCCTTGTTAATCAATCTGAGAATGACAGGCTTTGTGCTTGGCAAGCAGGCTATTAACCAATGGTCAATTGAACTGCCACCATAGGAATGTGAGTGAAGCACGGGGAGAGAGAGGAAAATTAGAAAATCATTTTTCCCCTCCTTGTCAATTCTTCAGTCAAACCATTACCCAATACAGCAAACAGAAATCAAATCTACAATCCAGGTCACCACCTTCATTCAAGTTCATGCAATAGGTGTCTTCTTATTTAGAGTTGGCAAGGCACTGCCATAAGGTTAAATTCTGATCACAAAATGGAACCTCAAAGCCCACGAAGGTAACAAATTTAAAAGATTAAGAGTCAGACAAGATATCTTGCAAGATCTCATGCAATCTCATTAAGAGTTAACACTATTATCATAATAGAAGCAACTAGCCAGAGATTACTGACCACAAACAATAACACAGAAGCACTGTTTAGTAGCAATAATGGCATGTTGTAGCATAATTATTATATTATAATTATTTATTAAATTTATTTGCTGCTCTTCTCATTTCAAAGTGACTCTGGGTGGCAAATATTATTATTATTATTATTATTATTATTATTATTATTATTATTATTATTATTATTATTATTATTATTATTATTATTATTTTGGGGCATAAATAGTAGTGTCATAATGGTATTTTCTTCTATTCAAATTAATTCTAAAGCATAGCACTGTAATGTTCACATATATTCTTTTTATAATTTAGTCTTTGGATTACACTTACCAGTATTTCTTGATACTGGCATGGAGTAATAACAGCAATAATTGTTTTAACCTCTGCTATTTTTTTTCTGGCACCTTCCAGATTCTTTCATTTTTTGTGCTCTAAAAAAAACCAACAACCTTTGGCAACAATGGAGAAATACTGCAAAAAAGATTAAAATGCTATTTGAATTAAAATTGGAGATTGTGCTGATTGCTGGTGCATGATGAGTCTCATAATAGATTTCCATAATCATAATACATTTTTCTAACAAGACAGATAGCTGTCAGGTTTGCTCATTACACATATACTCTTGATCATTTCACTTGTTTTATTTCACTTTGCATTTCCCCACATGAATAGAGTTATGAGTGATTGCCCATTGGTTTATAGGTTTTATTTTAGAAACCACAGTTATATTTTCTTGGCAAAATCCGCGTAGTGCGGTTCTGAGTGTATCTGTAACGAGAAATCAGTAATGTGCCCGATAAAGATTACAGCCACTTACAAAGATAACAGCTTTACGTTTCTTCTGAATGAGATGTGAATCCATGATAACAGAGTAAGAGAAATTCAGTCATCACTTCCATTTTGGTGTGTATGTCTTGGGCTCCTGCCATCTTGGGACAGAAAAGCAAGACAGAAATGGCAAGTATTGACATGACATGCAGTTGAAAGTGGAAGGAAAACCAGGCCAAGTCTGGGTTTACATTTCTACTTGTTGCAGTGCCTCCTTGTCTAAGAATGTAACTCTATTACTGCTTAAAATCATGTTGAAAGTTCAAGTCTCTCTTACCCCTTTCTTTTCCCATATCCATGCTATCCTTCACTATCTCTATGCTGTCAAGACCTCCTGGTTACACAGGAAGATTGGTACCAGACTATATTTTCTGGCTATTGTGGTATACACATTCTCTGGGATGGACAACTTATTTTAATCTTGCTTTCGTTACTGACGTCATGGGAGTTTATTCCTGCTCTGTCTGAAGGGGGCTGGCATGCCTTGACATGAAAATAAGAAAGTTATGTTGTAAAGAACCTTAGAGGTTCTGAATAAAAACAATGTTTTCCACTTGTTCTGCTGCCCTTCCCCCCCCCCCCTTAAGATTGGTAAGACAATGATATGGAATGGGAGGTTGCTTCCAGCCATAACAGCTTTTCCACAAAACTGACTTGCCATATGTTTGAATCATGACTCCTTTCCACAGTCCCTAATGTGCTCATTTGAGCTTTTGTCATGACTGCTGGTTGTTTAGCAAGATGATAAATGTGAAAGAGGAAAGCCACCTTTGATAGATACTCAATTGGACACGCCAGTAAGCAAGTCTCTCATAAGTAACTCACTAATATTAGGAGCAATGGCTGTAGGCTCTCGTTGTGATTTTGTTCACTGCAAACGAGTAATAGCTATTCCCCCATATCTAACTAGAAAGCACTAGAGTGTTCAGAATTAATCAAGGCACATTTAAAACTATGACTGATGCCTTGAAAGAGGCTCACTTGAGGAATGCTTTACTTGGGCAGAATAGGAAATAAGAAATAGCCCAGAAATTTACAGATTCTGAAGAAGAGATCCCGTTCCATCAAGAAATTCAGGGTTTGAATGGAAGAGGTCACCAGAGAGCCAAAGAATAACTGGATCTACTATTTTCATTTAGTCTTTCACCATCCCTAGAATACTTTCAACAATTTCACTGCATATGCCCAGCCTGACAATTCTAAAGTGTATTCAGATCCCAGAAACAACCTTTCATAACACAAATGTTGCCAAGTGACTGTGGAACAATACATCTGTCTCCTTCTCCTTGAAGCCAATGATTTATAGACTCAAAGTGGATCACTCTCTCCTAGCCGTAATTCCTACTTCTTTGAAGGAGAGCATGGTCATTTCCCCCTTTTAAGGAGCTACGATTGTTAGTGGAAATTACTTCAAATCTCAATTTTTAAAAGATTTTCTTCTAGGAATGTGTTGGACAGACAATGTGAAAGTGTTCAATGTAACAAAATGAGTGATTCTTGCAAGGAAACCAACTTACAGTCCATTAGTCTAGCTTTGTTATAGTGTATTGGGGGGTGGGGGGGGGAGGCATATAGCTCCTTGGCTGTACAATACTAGAAATCCTACGAAGAAACATTCATTACTAGAATTTTCTACATTTCTACATGAAACTATAAAAAAGAGAAAGGTAGGTTTACACTACACTTTCCTTACTGGTGCTACGTGAAAAATGAAGAGGCCAAACACTATAATAAATACTATGTATATAATGTCATCTGAATTCTATGGAAGGCCTTGAACTCAGTGGTTCTGATTTATGAACATTGTCCTGTTCACCACTAATATTTGTGAGCCTTGTTTAATACTTGAGTCCTAAATGCTGCCAAAGATTTTATCCAACACATCTGTTTGTTCATATGCATCTCTGAAATCCAGGCCAATTCACAATGGAAAAATATTAAAGCAACAATGAGGCAAGATTTGATGTTTGAGGATTGATTTCTTTAAATCATGTATATTAATAGGGTTTGTGTGTCCTGTATATGTACATTTCTTAGAGCTGATGGAAGAAAGGTTAATAAATGCACATTGATGAAGAATGCCAAAGAAATGCCAGAAATTCGTCAAGTATATATCATTCACCTATCTTATATGCTGATCATTACTTCGGTCACCATTGCAGTAATGCTGAATGCTCTTTGGAGTTTAAAAAAGAGAAAGCGTAAATCCAAATAAATAAAGAAGGGTAGGATCCACAAGAAAAAAAAAATCTGAAGTAAAAGGCTTTTGGAAATAAAAATGGCATAAACCCTTCAATTGTAAATCTACATCTGGAGCTTAAAGAAAAACATTATTAAAGCCAAATATAGTGCATACTGGAAACTAGGATTTGCTATGAAACACCAATTTATTATAAATAATTCTTTGTGATTTCTGGAGGGATTTAATCAAAGCTTTATCAGCCAAGCTTTCTTAGAATTTATTGGGTCTTCTGGAATTTGGAGGCATATGTTGGTGCAAACAGATGAGAGGGAGGGAGGGAGGGAGGGAGGGAGGCAGGCAGGCAGGCAGGCAGGCAGGCAGGCAGGCAGGCTTTAAAGTTATAATTGAATGGCCAATACAAGAACTTGCTTACACACAGGCCAAATAATTTGAGACTTAATAATAGAATAGTCTATAACAATTTGATGAATAAAATTCAAATTCTTTGAAACCAATAACTAATATTTCAGATATTAGCTAAGACCCAGATATATAGTGCCATTTTGTTTACCTAGTCATCTAAGGGGCAAAAAATTGTCTGGGGCCTTTGGCTGAAAAACTGCCAAAAACTGGCTACACAGAAGTATCTTTCCAACCCCGATTCAACTGTTACTAGCATGAAAAATGGAGATGTTATAAAGCCTTGCCAGTAATTTCCTGGTTCAGTGGCCCATAAGGTACCAGATGCTTCTAACAGAAAGAGGGTGGAAACTCTTTGTTTCCAAAATAGCAATGTTTAAACCAGTTTGTGAGCCTTATGTGTCGCCATAAGGAGATTTGACTGGATTAGTCAATGTTTGAAGAACAAGGCTATTATCTATTGTAGTTGTACTCATAATTATGTCAATTAGCTTTTTCTCTGTGCCTCCTCCAGTAGTCTTCTCAAGCTATCACTCTTCAGATGTATTGAGAACTGGGATTTGACTTGTAGCCTCAATATATCTGGAGATTGAGAAACAATCTATGTAGGATTCCTCCATTCTCATTATTGAAGAATAGATGAAGTGAACAAATTCACCCATGTCTTTAAAATGTAGAGATTAAAGGCAGAAATTATAGAAAGGCTTGGATGACATTGTGTAATTACCTTGAATGTACCACATTCAGAGATACTTTGGCTGAGAACATTTTAGTTCCTGCAACCCACTAAGACACGGGTGTCAAACTCGCCGTGTCAACATGCTATTACATGACGTTTCATGATGTTTTTCCCTTCACAGAGCTGGGGTGAGCGTGGCCTGGATGTGATGCATCCGGCTCACTGGCCACCAATTTGACATTCCTGCACTAAGAGGAAGTAATGCTTCCAAGGTCAGTTTAAACTATTGCTGCAAGAGGCAAAGATTCACCAGCTTTGATTGTTCAACCAGGTGATGCTTGGTTGTACTAACCATATGACTATAGCCTTCTACTAACCCAAGAGCTAACAAATAAAACATAAAAATCAGGCTCCAGTACATCTGACTGTTGGAAAAGCTATTCTAGACAACTTAAGGAATAAAATACTTGTGCTCCTGCAAAATGCTTTCATGAAGATGTACAATTTTCTACTTTATTGAACTTACTTACACTCTGAAAGTTTGCACTTCTTTCTCACTCTTTCCCAATTTTCTTTTTCTCTTATATTTGGGCTGCCTTGTGGCTCTGTCAGTCCTGCCAAGCCACTGGTAATCAAACAGCAATGAACCTATAATTATGTATACTGTGCAAGGACTTTACTAAACCAATGAAGACCTAACACTTCCTATGGAAGTTTGTGCAAATAGCACATTAATGCTCGTAAATATTGACCTCATGAAACTGATCTGTGAATCTACCCTTAAGATGTCTTTACAAATTTATCAGTACAGGAAAAAGTGTTGCAGTCTTTTCGGCTTGTCTTTGCATGGTCAAAGCAGTATTGGTTGATGATTGATGTCCTACAATGTTCATGGAACATCTGGAAAGGATGAACACATAGAAATATGCTCATCGTACATTTCTGAACTTGGTTTAAGTTTTAAAAACTTATGTGATATCTTGTGTATGATCCAGATTTAATATTAAAATGCATGCTTTAAAATGTGGCTACTCTGAGATAATTATGTATGTTTTATTTTTATACTGAGGCTCTGCAAAGCATTTGAAGGTGTTCCTCATACCTCAAAAAGTGTAACCCTTTTCAGAACTCTGAGATAGCTGTATCTCTAGAAAGCTTGACACAGCTGCCTTTAGGACTTTCCCAAGTTTTTTGTGTGTTTATGTGTGTGTGTATTTTGGTGGTTTGTAAAGTTGGCAGTCCCAGCAGATTTCCTATTTGTGGATACACATGTAGGCAAAAAAAGTGGCACTGCACATATACTAATACTCTGTTTGTGCATCAGTGCACCTGCGTGCAAGGTCAAGGTAACTGGTAGCTACCTATCTTACTTTGACCTGTTAAAGAATGATAGCATAATGCTATCTGATCATCCCTCCTAAATTATAACTCCAATTTGTCTTAATGTTTACACAAAGTGAGTACCATAGTCAAGCAAATAAGTCAACAAGATTGATTGCAGGGAACACTGCTGTTGTGCGGTAAAACTGATAGCCTTATGTGCTAAAAGGACTCTGGCAGGCATGTCCAGTTGGGAACAGTTGGAAGAAAAATGAGGTGTCTCACTGGTCTTTTCCTTGACCTTTTATGGGCAGGTATACAGGAAATAAAAATGATTTTAAAATGAATCCAAGGATGGCCTTTCCAAACTAGGATTGGGATTCACCTGCCTAAGTTCTTCCCATTACTTTATTGATAAGAGCAGGTGTAACAAAAGGATATGTGCATAAGATAATATTGCCATGGACACAAAGTCTTGCAGAGGTGTTCCATTTCTAAGAGCAACAGATATCTGCTTTTGGATGCCCTCTTCCTTGGAAGTTCTGTTAATCAGAATGCGTCTGGAAAACCTTTTCAGGGCCATCAAGAGCTGGAACTAGGAAGGTGAGTACAGCCTCCTTTGCAGCAGCTTGAAGCAATAACTGAATGATCACTAAATAGCAGATTCAGTCATCCTGCATTATGTGATTCTGGATCATAAAGTTGGGTTTATTGACCAGAGGATAATGGTTGGATCATTCTTGTTATACTAACATAGCCCAATATTTAGCATTGCTGAGTATATTGCAATGTATAGCAAATAACAAGAAATATTTAAGCAACAATTCCTTATTGAAGATGTTCAATTTAGCCCTACTTTGGTCGATAATATAACATCACTGATAACCACTATTGTTGCATGTTATAAATCATTGCGATGGAGAACTAATTTCTTTCCAGATGTTGCCAAATTGTAACTCCCTGATTCTTCTCCCCATGTTTTTTGTGGATCACAGGAAATAAGATTGGGGGATCTGCAGAAGGCCATAGATTTTCAGCTTTTGTGCATTTTCTCCTCTAAGAATAAGTAAGAATTTCCATCATGTTTTCTGATTTAGTTATAAGCTTTCTAAAAACTTCAGACACAAAGAAAAATAATGTTCTTGTCAGACACAAGACTTCATACTTTCTCAGCTAGTTAGAGGGGCACAGCTGGATGCAAACAAAATGTTAGTTTGCTTCCAAGGTCAGCAGTATGTGAATCCTTGAAAAATATAAACTCGGTGACTGACAAAACTGTGAGTAATGATAAGGAAATGAAAGAGAAATTAATCTCTCTTGATGTAATAAATCAGATCCAACAAGGTGGGGAAAGTGAAGTGTCTTGATAAATGGAGACAGTGAGAGGATACTGTTGTTTGAGATGAAGGGATCAGCCTGAGAGAAAGCACAGAGGAAGAGAGAAATAAAAATGACAGAATAATACAAAAAATATGTAGCGTGTAAGAGGAGAAATATGATACAGAACAAGGAAAAAATGTAATCTAAGGTAGAGGGATAACAGTGTGCAATTAGGATTTCTAGATAATGACAACTTTTCAAATTCATCAAACATGTTCCCAAATAAAGATGAAGACTTTTAGAGGATATTCGGGCACACAGATTGGATGCTGGAATAACATAATCTTTCTTTTGCTTTAAATAGCAAATGCAGCCTGTCTTGCCTTCCATTCCATTCCTAGAAATAACAGTAGAATACCAGGGACAGTTAATTTAGCTGTAATGAGCTAGAAGGTCTGCTGAGAATGTCTAAAATGGCACAGGGTTTCCTACTTGAGCAGAGGATAGAACTAGAAAACCTCCAAAGTCCTTTCCAACTATGTAATTCTGTTATTCTGTTAAGATGACACCACTCTCTTCTTCAGTTTTGGAAAGATAAATCAGGAAGTGAGTTCAACCAAACAAAATTTAAAGATGTAGGAATATAGAAGAGATGTGTTTGTGCCAGTTGGGAATACTGATAAGACTCCTTTCCTTTTTTTAAAAAAAAGATGCCAGGATATGTTGTATGCCCTGTCTTCAATGTAAAAGATCTTCAACGTTTTTCTGCAGGGGGGAACCTTGACATTCTGAAGTGAGACATACCATGTTTCCCAAAAAACAAGACCTTGTCTTATATTAATTTTTGCTCCAAAAGATGTGTTAGGTCTTATTTTGGGGGAAATACAGTACTAAATGCATCCATGTGGCTGACTATCTTAACTGGGGCTTATTTTGGGGGTCAGGCTTATATTACAAGCATCCTGGAAAATCATGCTAGGGTTTATTTTCTGGTTGAGTCTTATTTTGGGGGGGAACGCAGTGTCAAGATACTTGGTAACAAGGAAGATGACCTTGACAGACAAATACGCAAGAACTGTTACCTAGTCAAAAGTGGGTGAAACATTTTTAAGCCCTGAAAGTAAGTTAATATTTAGAAGCAGCTTAAGCAGATACCTCCCTGATTTACTGGAGTAAACGAATGTTGGGAAGGGGATTTGAATATTGCAATCAGATTTGCAATTTTATGTTGTTATAGGCAACATAATATGTTCACCTTCTGTGAAGTTTATTTCCTGACCTGGCCTATTTGGTAAGGCTGACTATGGCCCTTAGGTTCCCATCTTTGGATGGCTACTCTTTATAAGGAAATATTTTCTATAATAATTTCTTTCTGAAGAACATTCAGCCAAAATAGAAGATATGTGTTACTTTTATAGTTTTCTATAAAGGAAACCAATGAAGGCCACTTGACAGCTGTACAGCTGTATTTTATGGGGACTGCCATATTTGAAGAAATGTATGATTCAGGAGCTTCAACAAAAACAAAAGGATATTTTTGAGCACATGACACTGACAATATTCATTGTCTCTACTTCTTGGGATGGGAAGGATCAGATGAATTCTTATGCTTTGGAGTTCGTAGGAGTTGATAGGAGGTACAACACTGACCTCACAAAGATTGACATGATTGGTTTGAAAATGCTGAGGTTGGAGCCCAATTATTGGAATTTAGGAGAAATGTGGCAAAGTCAGTCCATTGCTGTGATGTGGATCTCATGATCATGTTCTACAAGGATATGTTCCAGCTGCTTTCCTGATATGGGCCTTGAAGGTCATGTGTGAGAAGTATGACACACTTGCCTTTTGGGGATACTCGAATTTCTTAAAGCTAGACATGTCACAATCTGTTCTAAGAGATGTATGCTAGTTTAGGCATTCTCTTTTGTATAGGTTGTCTGGGCAAATTGTCCTAGATAGTATGTTTCATATCCCCTAAATATGATGAGTTGGATGTGGTGAGAGGACCACACATCCATGCTCTTAGGTACAGCCTCTGAGAGTCTCCGTCTGAGGCTTCATCAGGAATTGCCAAGTATCTTCTTTTATTTTTTGTTCACTGAAGTTTTTAATAAACATAGTAAAAACTAAGAGAAAGTAAACTGAAAGAAAAAAAAAGAAAAAAGTAGAAAAGAAAAAGGCAACAAAAACAACAATAAAAATTGGCTTCCAATTTTCATCACACTGAACAGAAGCTAACATTTTAACATTTTACCTTTTTAAAAGTTACAAATAATTCTCCCTCTTGTCTCCATAACTTTTAAAGGATTGGCAGCATATATGAGATGCTATATAGTTGATGGCTGAGATCTAGTTTGGTTTAGTCCCACGTTAGGCAGAAAGCCAGCTGAGTGACCTTGGACCGGTCACTCTCTCACACCTCTAGGAAGCAGGCAATGGCAAACCACCTGTAAAGCTTACCAAGGAAACTGCAGGGATTTGTCTAGGTACTTGCCAGGAATCAAGAGTGACTTGAAGGCACACACACAATCAAAAAGGTTGATGGCCAATCAGCTCTACTCAAGATGGTCTATACGGGTCAAGATCACAGAACCATCTGTAGATAAGGCAGGGCTGGAACTGAGGAAGAGAGATCTCCTCACGTGGGAAACATTTTTTTTTTTAAAAAGGGAGGGAGATTTCCTGCCCCTGTCTCTGGAGCAAGTGAGAGGGAGATAACCACTTTAGAAGTCCCTGTTAGAAAACAAAGAAATCACAATTTAAAAGTCAGAGCCAGTGAGTTCTCAAGCACAGGGGAAGTGGCCTTCACAGTTAATAAAACACAATAGTATTACTTAACCTACAGAGAGTTCCATAAAAAAAGGCTCATATAATTTAGTCTTCCATGGGCTTTTGTCGAGAAGCATTGCTGAAAAGATCAATTTTAAATGGCTCTGACTGTAAACAAGGCATCCACCTTTATTTTTCCAAGGGGAAAAAAAACTCCTTGCGTATTCTCATTTTTCCAAGGCTTCAGTAAACAGGTAGCTTAAAAATATATCAATGTTCAGTCATAAAAGGCAGGTTGCAAATGCAATAACATTTTTATTTGAAAATGATTGCACTGATTCCAGCTAGTTCACTACACAATATGCCTTCACAAATGATCTTACTATTAAGATCTCTCTCAACAATAAAATAAACTAACACATTAGTTTTGTAAAGAAAATTAAGTTGTTTTTTTATTTTAGGAGTGACACTCTGGATACCAAAAATAATTCCAAAATGGAAACTTTGCTCTGATTTAATAGTTTCAGCTTCTGTACAAATTTGATGTCACCTCCTCTTGTTTCAAATTCAGGTAGTGTGCCAAAGGATAATTTCCACAATTCCAGTTGCATTCCATTAAAAAAAAAGTGGTTCAAATCAATTAGAGTCACATATTCTTGAACAACAGCTAAATATATGGAACCATTATTAAGTTAAAACCTATTTTGTTGTTTCTGGCAGATCTCTTTCGAATTGTGTCCAATCCACTTTGTGTTTTGGGCAGGAAACTCTGTGTTTTCTTCACTTGGCAGGTTAAGGGAGAACCAATACAAAGAGGAATTGCAATGCAGACTAAGAAGTGGAGCAGAAACTGGCCAGTTGAAGACCTACCCCATCATGAAGTCTTAGGCTCTGGAAATCAGAACAAACTGCTGTCTGTTCATGGCTGTCAATCAAAGGAAAGATATATAATGCTGAAAAAAAATAGAGGAAAAGCTCCACCTATGAGATTTTATATTAATAAAATAGTAGATTAATTCAGAAACCATTATGTCCTGCTGGATCCAGTCCTGTCATTTCAGTGTTTCTCAATCTTGGCAACTTCAAGATGCATGGATTTTAGATCTCAGAATTCCCCAACATGCTGGTTCGACATTTTCAAGTTTTGGTAATGATACAGTTGTAGTCCAGGTGAGACTCTGCTGAATCTTTTGTCTGAGGACTATTATAGCCTGTTCTACTCCCAGGTATATCTGCTCAGTTGAAATCCTGATTTTTGAAAGATTATTTGCCAATTATTTGGGCTAGAAATCTGTCTTACTCAAGGCCCTTGCATATAACAATAATTATAATAACATTAGCACTGACAAACTCCCCGTCAGTCAATTGCAAAAGGCAGATTTACTTGGATCAACTTACATCCAGTGACAATATCTTTGACACCATCAAACAGCAACATATGTCTATCCCAGATTTTTGAGAAGGACTCGATGGATAACAGGGAAGAACTCAGTGGATAAAATGCCAAATCTAGTCTAAACATCTGGCTGACTGTGAATCATCATCATCATCATCATCATCATCATCATCATCATCATCATCATCATCATCATCATCATCATCATCATCAT